>JAQQPU010017678.1:4531-18378 GCA_029168905.1 Artemia sp. Kazakhstan ARC1039
TTTTTTTTTTTTTTTTTTTTTTTTTTTTTTTTTTTTTTTTTTTTTTCAGGGGTGATCGTATCGACGGAAATTAAAAGTTCCAGTGCCCTTTTTAAGTGACCAAAAAAAACGGAGGGCAACTAGGCCCCGTCCTACGCTCATTATTTCCCAAAGTCACCCGATCAAAATTTTGAGATATCCATTTTGTTCAGCATGGTCGAAAATATGATAACTATGTCCTTTAGGATGACTTAATCCCCCAAAGTCCCTGGGGAGAGGGCTGAAATTTGTGAACTTTACCCAATGTTAACATATAGTATTGGTTATTGGGAAGTATACAGACGTTTTCAGGAGGGATTTTTTATGGTAGTGGAGGGGTGGTTGGGTCGGGGGTTATGTGGGAGGATCTTTCCACGAATGAAGTTTTCATGGGGGAAGGGAAATTGCTATGAAGGGGGCGCTGGATTTCCAAGCATTATTTAAAAAAAAAGATCAGAAATTAAATATAAAAAAAACAAGTTTTTGAACTGAAAGTAAGGAGCAACATCAAAACTTAAAACGAACAGAAAATATTACGTATATGATTTGGTTCACCCCCTAGTCAATACCTCGCTCTTTAAGCCAAAGATTTTTTTACTACTTTCATAAGAGCTATTTATTCTAATTAACGGCCTTTGTGATTAAGGGGTCATTTTTAAAGAATGGAACAAAATTCGAACTTTAGCTTAAAGAGCGAGGTATTGACTAGGGGCGAACCCCCTGATATACGTATTAAAAATATATGAATATAGAAGTTCGTTAAGTAAGTTAATTCGTAAGTTACGTATATTTATTAGACTATAGGACAAATCATAAAAACGATATAAAAAAAACATTGGCCGTAAGGCCGCAGCCCTATTCCTCTGCGTCGTGATGAATGTACACGCTGTTTAAGCTAATTTTCGATTCTTGTTGATTGATTTATTTTTATTTTACTAATGTAAGCTTATTATTGATTTATAAAGCTTAATTAATTGCTTAACTTGTTAATTAATATTCATCGATTTGATTGCATTTATTTTTTATTCTTATTAACTTTTACTTTCAGGTTGACATGGTCAAGTTTTCAAAGGTTCCTATAGCAGCCAGTTTACTGCGCTTAGAATCTACAGAGCTGAATAAGCTTGCCATTGAGTGTTTCCTCGCTATTATGAAATATATGGGCGACCTGCCCATGGGAAAACAACAGTCAGAAGTTGACTGTGTCTACACACTCCTTATGGTAATGTTGCTTTTTTGGCCTCTGGTATTTTAAGTTGAATCAATTCTATTTTGTTGAGAAATTTTAAGAAGCGGGATCAACAGTGTTATGTAAATCCATTTATAAAAAGGCAGGGTACCTACCCTCCCCTATCAATCAATAATTCCTTATATGCTCATGCTAAGGGACAAATTTCAACTGAAAGTCTATAATTTCAACTGCAACTGTATTTCAACTGCATTTCAACTGCAAATTTCAACTGCAAATATACTCAGTCGTTATACTCAGGAACTTTTGTTCATAAAATAGGGAAAAAGAATAAGCGAAACCTTCTTTAGATTGAATTTAAAAATACCCTCCCAAAAAAGTCGGAAAATTATGAAGTTAATGTGCTTTGTTTCCATTTTGGAAAAACAAACTAACTTATCACTAGCAATAGTTTCGTTCAGGAGGGGGGAAAATCTTCCCCCTTCCCAACACCTAATATTGGTCAAGTAAGTGACCTAATGCTGGAATTCTTACGATTTTAAACTCAATATCTGACGATTAGTAAGATCTAGCGATTATATCAGTACGATTATGACGATTACTAGTGCTCTCTCTCTCTCTCTCTCTCTCTCTCTCTCTCTCTCTCTCTCTCTCTCTCTCTCTTTCTTTCTTTCTTTCTCTCTCTCTCTCTCTCTTTCCTTTCTCTCTCTATCTTTTTATTCTCTTACCCTCTCTCTCTCAGTCATTCTCTCCTTTTCCCTTTTTCTCTTTTTTCTCTCTATCTATGTATTCAAGACCCTACCCAGGGGCTGGGATACCAAGTTTGAACCCTCATCCCCTCCATGGAAAAGCGACTCATAAAAAAGTAACATAAATGGATTTTAGCAAATTTTGATGCGGTTTTTAAAGATTTTTTTTGTACCCCCCCCCCCCCCGAACAAAATCCTGGATATGGCCTTGTATATATTCATCTATCTATTGTTCTCTCTTTCCTCCTTTCTTTTTTCGCCCTCCCTCCCTCTTGCCTCTCAACTTGTAATGCGAAATGTTATTAATTTGAATAATCTCGGCGAGTCTTTCTTAAAGCTCACTGAATGTATCTTATATTTATTCCTCAGAACTGCCACAAACACTCACCTTTGCGTGATGAAGTCTACTCTCAACTTATGAAACAGACGACAAGCAATCGATCAGCCAGACAAGACTCATGTCAAAGGGGATGGCGACTCTTATGCATTGTTGCTGCTTATTTTGACTGCTCGCATACTCTACAGCCTTACCTTTTAAAGTATTTGGAAAGTGCTGCCTATGATAAAAGAAGGGCTTACCATGGTAAGTTTGACATAGAATAAGAGTTTATTAGCTGAATTTGAGTTTAGGGGGGGGGTCGAAACTCTTTAATTTAGTAGAGCTGTAACTAAGATTCCGTTTTGAGGGGGGGGGGAGGTCTACTGTGAAAAAGGTTTTTCCCATAAACATTGCCTGATATATTTACAAAGAAGACATAGAAAAAAGAATATCCAATTTAAGGGAGACCAGCTTAACCTTTAGGTTTTTGGTCAAAATGATAAATTCAATTTTTTTTAGGTTAGATTTTGCTTGCTCTTTTGGAACCAATTCGCTTTTTTCTTTTTTTTTCTTTTTTTTTACGGAGTCAAAACCTTTTGTCTCGTTGATAAGCTACCGTAGCTTAGACTAGCCTAACCAGAAAAGCCGTGTTAGCCTAAAAAAGTCAAGTCAAGACAGTTTGTCTCTTTGGCAAGTTGACCTTACCTAATTTTCTCAAAGGGGCTTTTCACACTTTCGTAACTTAAGACTTTATGTTGCATTATGTAATCTCATGTAGTTTTGTTGTAATTTATACTGTAATTTCTTCTTATCATATTTTTTTTTTTGGGGGGGGGCATTGTCAAGCAGACTAGAGCTCTACATAGAACTTTTACTATTCGTAATTATGGTAAAAACATTTACCAACAAGGGTATACGGTGTGCCCTCTGGTAATTTTTACTGTGGTTTCTTCTTATCATAATGTATTTTTTGGGGCATTATCAAGCCGACTTGAGCTCTAAATAGAACTTTAATATACGTAAGTATAGTAAAAACATTTACCAACAAGGGTACACGGTGTACCCTCTGGTAATTCTTTGGGCCTTGAAACTGCTAAGTGTTTACCATGTTTTTACCATGATGTTTATGAAAAGGGGCTTACCATGTGGCATATTTAGCATAGTTCTATCATTATACTTTATATAGTTTACCTAAATAAACAGTTTGTTCAGAAGAGTAGAATTGTCTTATTTTTATTAGAGCACTTAAATCTCTACATTGCTATAAATAGGGATAAAGGATATCATCGCTTAGATAAATGTGGTGCAGAAGGGATGATAGCAACGGTAATAGATTGCTATAATTTTGTAGGAATAACAATTTTGCTATAATCAATGCGGTACTCAGTAAAAGGTACTCACAGTATAGTAAGAAGGCCAACCTTATTGATTATTTTATTATAAATTGAATACTGGCAGGATTAATACAAGAGACAGATGTATACGGGAATGATGTTAGTGATGCTAAAAGTAAAGATCACCATCTAGTAGCTACTCTAAAGCTTGCATTTAGGAGGGTAACTGTCTTCTGGATTGGCATGGAATTGATAGACTCCAGGATGAGGGTTTGAGAAGAATTTTCCAGGAACACTTGGATATGAAATTAGAGTCTAAAATTCGACAATGTAAAAGATGGATGGAATATTCTGAGGAAAATAGTTTGTAAAGTAGCAAATATGTCTTAGGAAGAAAAGCTAGAAACACAGGAATATTAATTAAAACGCTTTAAGGCTGGTAGAAGAAAAAAATTGTGCGTATAAGAAATCTCTTAGTGAGGAATCATACGAGAGAAAGAGGAAAGTAAGGGAAGAAGAGAAGGCATTGAAGTATACCTTAAGAAAATTGCGAATTGTAAGAAACCATCTTTTTTGTCGTAAATCAGGTTTCATTATATTCTAGTTAATTACCATAAGGGTTGGTATTTATTTTAACTTTTTTACTTAATTGTCTATTTTCTATTACTTAAGTTGATGATTGAATTATTTAATCATTTCACATGTTCTGTCAGAGGTCGCAAAAGGGTTTCAGACCGCAAAATCAAAAGTTGTGTTGTTTGGTCGTAAGTTATGTTGTATGTTTTTATATAATCAATAGATATTAATATATTCTAAAATAAATATGTTCCTAATTCTATGTATTTTTTTACTAGGTACTGCTTTAGTCTGTCTGCAAAACCTTAGAAAGACAATTCGATACGGAGGTAGGAAGAATGTACCCTCCATCGAAGAAATTACGGCCCTCACTGCCGGCCGGAATGCCAAAAGACAAATTTACCAGCTTCCTGGGGGGACAGAAAGAATCATCAATACCAAGTCAACAACTGTTGTACAGGTTTGTTTAAGTTTCTTGTTCCTCTTGTTTGGAATATTATGAAGACGCTTCAAATTCCGGGCCCTGCGGCAGATTGTTGCTGCTGAGATTAAAATCAGGGTCCCTTACTACTGAGCAAAGATGAATCCCCTGGCGCCACAAAGGGTGCACCAAGGAAGCACCCAGCCACCAGAGGCCTACACAGCAGTGCATGCTCCTCTTCCACCCTAGAATCTATTCAAAGTTTCACTCCCTACTCCCCTCCCACGAAGTTCTATTTTCCTTTAATTCCCTCTTTGTGAGCTCAAAGGACAACCTGCTTCTCCTTTAGCTTTAGATTCATGACCAAAAAGCACAGCCTTCGGCAAAATTGATTTGTTTAATTGGTACTATGTCAAATCGTTTAAGTCGATATCTTTAATCGGAATTTGTGTTCAATCTAAAAGCCTTATGTTAAACGATCTAATTGAACATGAGAGTGAACAACTGAAAAAACCTTTTTTTTCTTTCTTTGTTAAAAGCACTTGTTTGCAGGATGTAGATTTTTTTTTTTTTAGGCATGACAGATATGGACAAAAAAATTGTAAGATGCTCCATTTCCTAACTCTTTCTATGAAAAAAAAAAGAAGAAAAAAGTGAACACATCACTGCTGGGAAAAGCAGTTTTTCTTGTTATAAAAACATGGGGGGCTCAAAATCTTCAGTCATGGATTTTCGATCACGGTTTTTCCAATGGTGGACTTTTTACGTTGATCTCCAGCTGTTTTCAAAAGTTTTAAATCTCTTTTTCGATTCTTAACTAATGGAAAATGATAATTCTTTCACTTTCGAAAATTTAATTAAAATCATGTTTTTTAATTATTGATTTCTATGGTTCAATACATACTTCCCCCACCCCCTTCTCTATGATAAAACCGACACCCGTACATAAAATTGAGAATATTATAAAGTAGAGAGATAATATGTTGCGTAACATACCGCCTTTGGCATCGACAGTGCACTGGGCCTTTGATGAATGATAGCCCTTTCAAACAGCTCACATCACTCCTTCAAACTACCACTATTTCATGGTCTATACTAAAGAGTATGGATGACTTATAAGAGTGGGAGCTGGCGCTAGTGTCGAGGAAAAAAACCATCAACGCCATCTAGTGTTTGGCAACACTTGACTTTTTTCAATCTTTGCAATCATTTTTCTGTCAGGAACTTAGATCAGATACTTGTAAAGGTATAAATTTAGGACCAGTACTGGTCATAAGGAGACATGTTAAGAAAACAATTCTTACTTCATAATATTGAAAATTATCCTAGATAACATATTATCCAAGAGGAGCACCTTTATCCTCACTATTTTACCTGTTTTTCCAGTTTTACAATCATATTTTTCAATATTTTTTCTTTCCTCCAAGTCTTGAAAATCGTTTTAAAACAAACACACAAGAGCCATCGAGCTATTCTAACCTAACCAAACCTATCCTAACCTAAATTTATTAATATTAGCCTATTTATATCTTTTCGATAGATGGCTGTGATGGTGTTTAATTCCCTATATAGAATAATTGAAAACGGAAAAATGCAATCAAATATGTTTATTTTTCACAATTTTGTTAAAAGTAATTGTACAACAGGGAAAATAGGGATGATAAAGGTGCTCCCCCTGGAAAATATGTTAACTAGGATTATTATGCATATTATGAAATAAGAATTGTCTTATGACCATTACTGGTCCTAAATTTATACCCTTATAAATACCCTAATTTTACCCATTACAGTAATTAAATTATATTCCTATTATTAAACTGAAAAAAATGCCTTCACCACTCTTTGATCTATACCATTATATCATTCCCTTTCATCATAGCAACTATATCATATCATTATGTTTCGCTACCTATACGATTACGGATCATTATATTACCTATCATTTCACGTCATGTGAGTGGCCTATAAATCGATAGCAAGATTTGTAATGAAATTGATTGTTATATTTTTGAAGAGTGTTGAGTAGGGAATTACTTGGTATAGTATTTTTTTTTATCTGATTTCTGCAGTAGAAAATAAAACTACCACTCTTTCAAATAGAATGTTTTGTGCTGTCTTCAGCTGTCTGAAGAATATAGAAACATTCTTTGTTAAACATTCTTAATATATTGTTTCAAAAAGTTTGATGTTCTTCTCATTCAAAAATTTGATGCTCTTATTATTCGAATATTCTTGTTTTTTCCTTAATGCTCTTGTATTCTTAATTCTTAATATTCAATATAATTAAGATCTTTAGAATATTCCTTAAACATTCGTTAAAAAATATTCTTAAAAATTTAACATAAAGATATAAATAGTATAAAAAAATTGTCGCGGTTGGAAAATTTTATTTGATTATATTTCTTGAGCCAAATTTCTCTACTTGTTCTTCAAGAATTTGACGAATGATGAGCTGTTAGCCTTTTCAATAGGTCAGGTGAATCGTTCTTCAAGAGCTACAACTTTTTATTACCTATTTGATTATATCATTTCCTATCATTATATTTACCATTATATCAATACGTATCATCTTATCAGAAACTGGATTTCTAGCGTGTATTTGTTTCCTTCCTCTTTGTAGATTATTAATTGTTTCTTTATTTGTTCCTTAAGTTTTCTTCCTTTTTTTCATTTTTTGTAAACTTTAATTGCTCTCTGAAGCTTTGCCTCTCACCCCTAGGAACCTTAAATCTTCGATAAACAATGAACTAATTGCCGTATAATTAGTGTTCAATGTGATGTCTGTTTAAAACCAAATGATAGTAATAGCAAAGATGGTATATCAACATGATAACGTAGTACGAGCCTTATGTTTTAGTTTTATTGAATTTATTACTGAAACGGGATTTTTTCTAATTTTTGATAAAGTAGAGACCTGACGACTGATAAAATAACACCTTATTTATTTAAAACTATTTCTACTATTATCATTCTCTTCATAACTGTAATTTTATTGGTATTGTTTATATATTAATAATAGTTATACCTGTGAAGAATACCTGCGATCTGTTAGAGTACCTAACGCCCAGATCAGGTTTCTCACCAAACAACCTCAAGTAACCAATCAAGTCTAACTTTGAAGGAGGTGATACTGGGGTTACATGACTCAAATGAGACAAGGTCAAATATCCTATGATGTTAAGTGCAGAACTCCTCTAGGACCCCGGAGAAGTAATAGACAACGGATCCCTATTGGCACTTTGCTTGAAGACGAGACAAGAGCTCTACGAACGTCCCTCAGCAAGCTGTGGTCTCTGGCTCAAGATCGTTCGACATGGAGGTCAATTATTGCTGTAACCTTACGGTCGTGGGAATCTTACTTCTCATGAAAATATTCTCATGTCAATGGGCTAACTTCTCATGATATATATATTTTTTTTTCATTTGACCTACCCAAAATATTAGAGTTCATTTTATTCATTGATTATGATGCTAAAAAAGCTTTTTGCTTAGTGTCATTTTCTTGTCTTCAGTACGATGCTTAATAATAATTTAACAAGTTTTCCTGTTCATATTTTTAGGATATCATAGAAGAAATATGCATAGAGTTGAATGTTCATTCTCAAGAAGAAATGGAAGAATTTTCACTATATTGCATCGTTGAAGGGGATACATTTACCATGCCCTTGGCTAGAGAAGAATATATTCTAGATGTTACGACAGAGCTTCACAAAAACGAACAGGTATGTTTAGTTTTGATTATTCAGGGTGATTATAAAAGAAACCGCCTAATATGAAATCACATTGGCTATTATAATCCGAAAGACGGTATGTGAAAACATTCAAAAAGATATATAAAAAAAACAATTTCTGCGCTATCTTTTGTCGACGCTCAGCTTCAAAACTAGCATTCGTTATTGAATACATTTAGAATGATGTATAGATCCGTCCATGGGTAGACATAATTTATGTTTGGGGTGGTGGGGGGGGTGTACCACCGAAACTTAGGTTCATCTTTTGGTATGTTTCGCCCATATGACCCTATATTTAGCGTAACTTATGAATTTTTTCTGGAGGGGGGGGGGGTGCGTGCCTTTTACCACTGGGTCCGCTCCCTGGAGCTGTTTGTTACTCTTTTTAATTAGAGTATTATATTTAGCGTCCCTACAAAAGAAGTAAATTTGTGAAAGAAGAATAAGAAGAACGCACCATTCGATTTCCCAACTAATCATCTAAAAATAGTGATTGATATCAGAATTGTGTTCTGGTCCCCCGTAAAGTTGCGAAATATAGCCCTAGGCCCTATATAAAAGTTAGCTTATTTTAGGATTTGTAGGCTATTATTTTTGTATTTATTTAGAATTAACGACTGGTTCTTAATACAAATTAAATAAAAAAAAATTTTTTTTTAACTGAAAGTGAGGAGCGACACTAAAAGTTAAAACGAACAGAAATTATGCCGTATCAATGCCGTATCAATGCCTCGCTAACATCATCTTTAGTATCAACACAATAAAAATCACGAACAATCAAACGTGTGTCTGTGTGCGTGTGTGTGTCTGTGTGCGTGTGTTTCCTTTCACTCTTTCCTTTGTACCCAATTATAAGTGACTATTATCAAGATAGAACCGCTAGAGTCTGCCCGGAATAACTATGAAACTATGAGAATGGACATAGGCTACAAAAATCTGAAGCTTTATAGCCACAGAAAAATTGAAATTAAAAACAAATATTTTGGTGTCAAAATAAGTTTGCGCGGGTCAAAGGGTCGAGGATTGCCTGGGTGAAGCAAGTCACCTTCATAATGGCTGAAGAGCCATGGAGGTTTAAGGAGGAGGTGTAAATAAATGTGGTGTAAGGAGACAGCTAAAAGCTGGCGAAGTTTGCTTTTTGCTAGCTAAAAATAGCAACAAAAAAAATTAGCGTCAAATAGAATTTCATTTTGAAAAACTCAATTTCCTTCTTACTATGTAACACAACAATGAAAAATGACTAGTCAAAAATGGCTAAATTTTGTTATCTGCTCATTTAGTTGGATAATACAAAATTACTGGTGTTAAGCGTGAATGTGATTACTTTTGGGGTTGTTCTAAATTCCTCATAGCTGAAACAATGAAGACAGGTGTACGGAAAGTAGATACGTATTTAATTATTAGTTAGGATTCAAATGGCTCTTAATTTTTTTTTCTACTCAAGTTTCCCATGAAAAATTTATAAAAATCATTTTGAAATATAAAAACATGGAATTAATATGTTCCAAATGTCCTTCTCTCTCAGTTAGTATCAAAGTAGTATCCAGGGGTGAGGGGCTACTGGGTTTGAACCCTCCCCCTTGATTTTTTTGCACGACTCATAAAAACGTATTCAATATGCAAATAAACAAATTTTATATGCGTTTTTGAAGGTTTTTTATACCCCCCCCCCCCGCCGAAAAAATTACCCTCCCCCTATTAGTGTTCCAACTCTTGATCTTCCCCCTGTACTTGGCGCCGTCCTAACCTTTATCATAACTTTCAGATTTTCTATTTGATATTCTGTCGTTCTGTCTGGCATCATTCATTGCGACTGGATAGTCCATTGTATGTGGAAGTTGCATTTAATCAAATAGCACCCGATTATTTGGAAGGTCTTCTTCTTGTTATGCCGGGAGAAGCTCTGTCTCAAGATACTGTGGTAAGTAAATGACTACAAAAATAAAATATTTAATGTAGAATAGTTCCGAAAGTACTGCGAAAATACTGAAAGGCTCTAAAGTATAGTCAGTCAAAGGGTGCACGTCCTGCCCATGACACCTGAAAAATACTTTTATGTCCCATCGGTGAATCCTGCGCCCCATGTTGGGGATCACGGGTCTATAATCTGTTTACTTTCTTTTCTATGATCTAAACTTTCTGTGGTGATGCAAATAGAAGGTCTAAGATGGCATAAATATGTTGTAAGTAAGTGACTGCGCAACCAATCTAAAACACGTATGTTTTCTACTTTTCTTTTTTTCGCTTTTATTTTGAGTTGTTATGACTGTGCTGTAATTAAAAATAAGAGTAGCATTTTATTTTTATCATATGAACTTTACATCATTGATATGTAGAGTGATGGTACAGTAAACTTAGTTGTCGATGATAGTATTGTGTTTTGGAAAATATAGCTGGTACAGAAAAACTGATTTCACATTTGAATTCAGCATCCCAAAACTAACATCAGCTCAATAAATCTTGGGTCCATTTTTTTTTTTTTTTTTTTTTTTTTTTTTTTTTTTTTTTGTCTTGGACTGTGTTATTGACGAAATTGCACCCAATTTTGATGGAATTGCACGTTCTAAGACCATAATTCTCTTACACGGTCCTAAAATTAAGCCCTACTGGCCGTACCTTACAAGCCGTACTTAGGACCATACTGGCCATACATGAAGGTGGACAAAAAACGAGGAAAAGAGTAATTGAGAAACCAAAACGACGGTGACTTTCAGCCAGTGGCCAAGCCGTCTTTAGCCGTCCAAAAGGGGAGGTAAAAATTGGCATACATAAGACAAAAGCTAACGACTACTACTAACTAAAATAAAAAAATAAATCAAACGTGGAGGAACAGCTTTGCAGAGGTCTTTGCCGAAATATCTGCTTTGTCTTTTCATTGTTTCTTTCCCATTGGCAGAAAATCACCCTCTTTTTCTTGTTTTTTTTTTATTATTTTATCTCTTTTTCTTCATTTTTTTTGCCAAACCTTAACGAGCAACAAAATTGTTATTTATTTTCATAAGATCAACCTCTCACTGGTAAGTTTTCTGGAAATTGCATCCCGCTATTTGGTGTCAATTAGATAAGGCAACCACCCTAGATTAAAAAAAAAATCGGTTAAAAAACTGAACAAATATATTACTTCCAACAGAAGTAATGCCGTGGCAATTAGATTCCAACTCTTTTTTTCAATTCGCTTGATACCTTCTCTGATTGTTTTTTTTTTATTTTTGAAAAGAAAAATCTGGTACCATTTCCTCTTTCTTTCAGTATGACATTTCCAAGATTGCAGCCCTTCTACATCGCGCTCCTGGCCTGGAGCACATGCCAAATATGAAGGAGACTAAGTTCTTACTGCCCAAACCAGCCTTAGCGGTTCGAGACATTAAACCACCACAATGGGTTTCACTAGTACAATCTTCATGGAAAGAGGTTGATACAGTTAACCCAACCCAAGCTAAAGCACAAGTATTAGGTAGGTTTTATTATGCGGTTAAAGGGTATAAGACACTTATCTCCTACTTAAAATAAGGAGAAACGTGGTATATTGCCTTTAGTTTTTAATTTATCCGGATTTTTAAAATTTTAATTTAATTTAGTATCTACTTAATTAATTTTTTATTTAAATTAGTGTATAATTTAATTTACTTTAGCTGGTCTGTCCAAGACGAACATTTGAAATTTGTATCCCCTCCAGTAGCTCTAAGCTAGCACGGCACAAAAATAACAAAAGAAAACAAAGACCGGTTTCATGGGTCCCCTTAAAAAATAGCCTCTCTGCATATTGAAAAATCAGTTTCAGGGCCACACCCACCCATGTAATTTTAAATTTTCAGAAGTCATGGGGAATTAGTTTAGAAATTATGAAATAAAATTGATTTTGTCTTTCTATCATGGAGTCCCCTCAAAAATTCGTGGCTGCCTCAATACCCCATCCCCTCTTGGTAAAATAAACTGTTTAAAATTTTGTTGTTGGAACGTGATGAGACACATGATAAAGAATACATCCAGGACATAAAGCATAAATTTTCATTGGATGTTACCATTTTGAACATTTTGTTTTAAGATGATGTATTCTTAAGCAATATTCTTATTGAGGAGGGTACCTTAAATTAATCCTTAAAAATTTCAAAGTTAATGAATTAGTTTGGACATCTATTAATTTCCGAATTAATATTGAACATTTTTTACAAATATTTTCTAAGCGTAATAGTTCTAAGTTTACACGAGCATGTCGATACACAAAAACAAAAAACGCAGAAGCAAATAAGATTCGCCTTTTATGCTCTATTTTAACGGGCTAGAACACAGTCCAAATATGATGGAAACAGATTTCTCACTATCCAAACCGGTTCTAGTGGCCCGAGACCTAGTGACCCGAGTTCTAGTGGCCCGGTTCTAGTGACCCGAGTGGCACGTCAATGGTATCGCTAGTAAAAATATTCATACAAGAAGGTTAATATAATTGATCAAACCCCAGCTAGGATTTAACCATCCTGTATTCGCAGTGTATGAGAAACACTGTCAAAGTGTATGGAGGAACTGGAAGAAGTGGAAATAAAGCACCTTTAGTTTTTAATTCACATCTTCATGCTGAATTGAAGTTCAGCATGAACTTCAACAAGTTCAACAAGAGAAGATAACGCGGACATTTCCAAAGACAGTGAATAACATAGTGATTACAGCCTAAGCGAATATTTCGGCTGTATTTGGAGTTTTTATCAGCGAAATATAATATAAAAGAAATAAAAAAAAAAAACTTTCTAAAAAAACTCTTCGATGAATGAAATTTTTAAACTAAAATCACAAAATAAATTTTGTAGTCTCAGCGGCCCAACCTATGTTAGATGAAATTTTTCTCTTAAAACTTTTCAAAAGTTTTAGGAGATGATACAAATCATAAGAGGACAACTAAATTAAGACGAGTGAGATTTTTAGAACTACAGTTATGCTCTGATTATTTGATTATTAATGTAGACGTGTATAAAAAAAACTTCAAGAGCAAATACCAAAAGTGTCAATTACTCTAAAACAAATAAAAACCTACAATAGGCAAATTTTAAACTAATAGATTTTTGTCACCAATTATGAATCTTTTTTTTGTTAGCTTGGCTAAATTTGTTCTTGGGTAATCCACTTATATGAAGAAGAAGAGCTTAATTTCTGGTAGAATTAACTATAACTTCTCCGCCCCAATTCTGTATAATATAGAATCCAATAGTAAATCCAATTATAATATCAAATAAGCTCTGAAGCAGGAAATTCGCCCTCGATAAGCTCAGTATTATTAACGGTTTAGTTTCCATTTTATCCAATCCCCTTCCTTCCATGGATCATTTTGGACTAGACCCTTCCATTTCAGTTTATGACTACCAAATTTGTGTAACCATTAATGACGAGGGGAAAGTGGCGGATCCAGGGGACGCGTGCCCCCTGAACGTAGTCTAAAGCAGCGTAATTTACTTAATTAACGCAAGTTTGTGTTAATTAAACTTGCCCCTAACGTAAGTTTATAGGATCAACCTATTTTT
>JAQQPU010017682.1:4814-15736 GCA_029168905.1 Artemia sp. Kazakhstan ARC1039
AATTATGATACAATAACCAAGAGAAATAAATGAATACCAAAGGAATTCTAAATTGCAAGCTTACGAGTTAATGGACCTACTTGCAGTTTGTCTCCTAGGTTAGGTCCTGGTGGATAAAATTTAGAAGCCACAAGAAATTGGCCTGATTTGTCGATTTATAAAAGGAGATATTGAGCAAAAAAAAACTTCAGATAATCCCATATTATTTGACAATACCAGTTTTTGAGTGATTTGCTTAGAAAAAAAAATTGGTTAAAATATATATCCAGCAAATATCATCCGAAGCTCCAGAGAAACACAGACTATCCAGTATGTGTGCCATAGGTGCAATATGTTGCCTTATTCGGAACGTTTTTCCAGCTATCAATGCAATAGGCGTAGTATGTGTAAAGGACAAATAAACCGCAATCAGGCTTAAATCTATAGTTTATAAACAATTGTGGTTGCATTCCAATCCAAAAGATCTGAGTTCAAATGAACTTCTTAATTAGTGATTTCTGCTATCATTGTCTTTATATGCATGGTCTTGGAAAACCGGTTCGCATGAACAGTGGATCACAAGCAGCCACCAACAATGTGCTGACAGTATCAACAGCTAATAGAAAAAGCGTGGTCTTGGATGCACTATGGACGCGGAGATACCTATGGAGGCTCAGAATCATGAAAACTACCAAATGTAAGAAAAAACCCCTTAGCGGATATGGATTGAGACTTTCACTCTTAAATGGTGCTAGTGACACTTTTTTTGCATTCCTTTGTCCTTTAATTATGTTTTCAAGACTGCTTCAACTCAAATATTCAATCATTTTGTTTTCTTTTCAGCTTCCAGTACAAGAGAAGAAATCTGGATTATGTCAAAAAAAACGCAAGGGGAAGTGCTTTGCAGACAAAATACAGCTACATTAATGCTGATCGATCTTATTGGAAAATCAAAAGAAGGAATCCTGTCCAAAAGTTTACGCAAAGATATTCAATATAAACACATTGCTGAGAAACTTGTGGAGGCTGGATTCAATCTTTGCGCTGTTCCTGCAGAAAAATGTAAGAACAAGTGGAATATCTTGAAAAAGAATGTTAAAACTTTTTTAGACAATGCCAAAAAAACCGGAGCGGCTCCAATGGATAAACCACAATTCTATGAGGAGGTGATGGCAGTTATCTACGATGACCCGTCCATCACCCTGAGTAACATTGTTGACACATCCAAGGACGAAACTATTGAAAGAGAAGGGCCAACCATTGTCCTGGAAACAGTCTCAGAAGATGACAAAGAAAATCACAGAAAGAAGGCTACGAGCCCTATTACACCTCCGCCAGCAAAAAGACATCGAAGGCAAACCATGGCTGAGACGTTGAATCGGTTAGATGAATTAAAAAAAACCGAAGAAGAAAATAAAAAATCGGATAGCAAGTTCCGTCAGGCCTTGCTGGACCAATTAAAAAAAGACTGTGATGTCCGTGAGAGGGCTTTGACCCAGCAGAAAGAGGCGTCTGATCGCTTCCTTTCTTTAATGGAAATCCTTGCCAATAAAAATGAGCTGCCCAAAAAGAAGAAGGGCAAAAAAAGGAAAGGCAATAGTAGCTCAGACAGTGATTGAGTTCCATTTAGTGACATATAGTTTCAAGTAGTTTATCCAGTTAGTTCACATTATATTATATAAGATAAGATTAATTGCAAAAAGCCTGTGGGCCATAGCAACACATAATACAATCTACAAAACAACACTCAGGAACAAAATACAACTTTAGATAGTAAAAATCAAAAAAGGAAAAAAGAAAAAGAACAACAAAACGACAAAAAAGAAACACACCAAGGTTCGATTTTTAACCAACAAACACCATATAATAAATTCAAGTCATAAAAATAGTATCAGGCTATCCCTTCAAACATGATTCCCTATATTTAGTCCCTAAACGAAGAAACTTACACAACTGTTTAATAGCACATACGTTCCTCTCAGCCATCCGCTCTATTAACCAGCATTCGCTCCCAAACACTCGTCCGAAACATTCATTCCGCAACTCAGACAGCTCTTCACACTCGGATAAAAAATGAAATAAGTTTTCATTCACCAATCCACAAATTGGGCAGAAATAAGGGCCAGCCGCCAGCCTAAACTTTCCCAAAAATTTCCTTCTCTCACCTAAATCCAAACTATCCCCTCTTACCAACAATAAATTCTTCAAATCCTCTTTATTCAACCCAAATTTAAGATAAACCTCCTCCCCCCAACCGTCTTTGGCTTGGGAGTAAAACTTCAAAGACATAGATTGGTCCTTATGAGCTTGCCACTCTTGGATTTCTTGGTCCTTTAGGGTTCGCTGGACTTCCTTCCATACTGACACGGTTTCATCCATAGGGCCTTTTCCTTCATTCCACATCTCCGAAAGTCCACAAAGGTCCAGTATTTTCTTAACCTGATTTGACCATGAATCACGTCTACCATCCTTCAAGCTCTCCAAATAAGCTGCCTTAAGAAGCCGAACTCTAGGTAGCCTAATTATCTTCTCCCAGAATTTTACCATTCTAACCAATCTAACACTCCTTAAAAAAAAGCCCCAAATCTCCTTTCAGTACCACTGAACTAAATGAATCCTTCAAGCCTAGAATTCTCTTAAAATATCTTAGCTGAACTACTTCTAGCTTAGCTCCTTTAGCAAAACCCCAAACCTCAGAGCCCCAATGTAGACTAGAAGCTACCTTTGTCTGGAAAACTCTTTTCTGGATCCTCATGTCAGCTAGCTGATTTAAATTACTTCTCAAAAGCATATTTATTAGCCTATTACCCCTTAAATTACAATCTTCTACATACCTAGACATCCCCCTTAAAGCACTAAACTTAACCCCCAAATAAACAAACTCATCTTTAACCTCTAAAACCTTTCCTCCAAAATTAAAATGAACCTCTGAATCAACATCTCCTTTACTCCTAAATACTAATACTACTGATTTCTTAGCGTTCAACTCTAACTCCTTCTTTTCTAAAGAATTTTTTATTATATCTAATTGCTTCTGAAGGTTATCTCTGCTATCCGCCACTAGAGCTATATCATCCGCGAATAACATGCATGATAGCCTAAACCGATCCAAAGATACATAAGGGGCTCCATTATTTTTCATAAACCTATCTAAATCATTAACAAACAAGGAGAAGAGCTTAGGAGATAATGTACATCCTTGTTTCACACCCACATGAGACGTGACCAGCCTAGAAAAATTTCCCATAACCTTCACAGAAAATTTCACCCTCCGATACATATCTGCTTTTATTGCTACAAAACAAGACGGCAAGCCTATTTCTAACAGATTTTCAATTAATAACCTCCTATTTACCGAATCAAAAGCACTTTTCAGGTCTAAAAAGGCTACGAATAGCCGACCAGTTTTTCCTCTAGCATATTTCCTTCTCAATGCATCCAAAGTAAATAAGGTCAATAGTGCTGAATGTCGATCTGAATCCCGCTTGTATCGGGCTAAGTATTTCCTCCTTATCTAAACAATCTCTTAGCCTAAATTCCAGAACCTTACAAAACAATTTACTTACCACATTCCCCATAAAGATAAACCTAAAGTTTTCATGTAACTTCCTATTACCTTTCTTAAAAAGAGGCACTGCTACAGAAATGTCCCATGAGCGAGGCCAAAAGCTTTCTCTACTACAAACGAGAAAATTGCAGCCAACATGGGTATTAAAGTTGTCCCTCCTAACTTCAGAACCTTTGTAGATATACCATCTGTTCCTGGACACGAATTTCCATTCATCCTTTTCAACTGATCCCAAATTTCTTGTTGAGATACAGGCCTAATTAAATCATAATCATTCTGCCTTAAAGAATATGTTGCCGTCCCTAGACCTGGCTCTCTATCCTCTGAACCATTCGACTCATTCGCCCTAACATATTCTGACTCTCTATTCTCAAAATAATCTGGCCACGTCTCAACTGCTGGGACGTCACCTCTTATTCCCGGGCCCTGGATTAAACATTTAACAACCGACCAAAACTCTCTTGAATTATTCACACTATAAGCTCTCTTAATTTCCTCATTAATTTTCATATGCCTCTCTCTCTTTTTAACTCTTTTAACCCTATTATAATCTGACCTTAGTTTCTTATATTCAGCTAACCTGCGCAAATTCGTTTCCTGATCCAATGGGTCTGTTGCTTTAAGTAGCCTGAAAACCCTAATTACCTCTTCCCTTTTCTGCCTACATTCCTCATCGAAAAAACCCTCATCTTTTCTGGCCAGATGTTTTTTATCCTTAGACAAAGGCTTGATTCTCTCATAAATTATATGTACCGAAACAATTTGGTGCAATTCAGCTGGTTCTGAAAAATTCAAAATCGAATGGCAATCATTCTGAAATTCCTCACTTTCTAGTTCCATTTTAACCAATTCTTCTTTCTCGTTGGCTATCCAAACTGGTTTACGGACCCTTTACTTGCACGTAGACCTTTCCATTCCCCTTTCGGACTGTCGAATACACGCTCTCAGCATAATACTCACTGGCAGATGGTCAGATCCAACCAACTCTAGGACTCTGAGGTCGATCGCTCGGGGCCAAAGAGAAAAACTACATAAAATATAATCAATTAAACTCGGGCTAAACCCACTGTAACACGTAAAATCACCCACACCAAAATCTCCCCCCAACCTTCCATTCATAATTATTAACCCTTCCTTTTTACAAAAATTTACTAAATTCCTTCCCCATCTATGTAATTTCCGAGACCTATCCCTACTTTTCCTACTAGGGAAAACATACTCACATTCATTCTCCAAACAAACATTCTGACCTGGTTCATTTACAAGGGGTTCACCAGCCTGCAACTCGTCCTCTTCACTAGTATATGCATTGAAGTCCCCTAGAAAAATAAAATTACGGCAAGGGTACATTCTTTTATACAACTTAGTTTCATTTTCAACCAATTCCCATGTATCTTCACGGCTGTAAGAACTGTTATTCGGAGGCAAATAAACAACACACACAACAAGGTGAACATTTTTAACTGATAATAATAACCATAATAAATTTTCAGACTCACTTTCTAGCCTACGAAATAGATTAAATACATCCTTCCTTAGAAGCACTGATACTCCTCCATAGTATCTGCCATTTGCCGAGACTTTTCTCCGACACTCAAAAACATCAAAGTCTTCATACGACGAAAATTCATCTAGAGAATTCTGCGTCTCGACAAGGCAAACAACATCCCAACTTTCACAACCGGCTGATGTACTTGACTCTAATAAATTTTCTAACTTTTCCCTACCATAACCTTGTAAATTCCAAACTACAAAACTTAAGCACGATTCACTATGGCCCTGTATTCTCTATTTTGGCAATTTTGACTGGTTCCCAGGCACTACTATATCCTCCCAACTAGGCTGCTCCTGATAAAAATCGGAGCTTTCACTATCTGGCGAGGCCCAAATGATTCGTAATCCTGAAACGTCTCCGTTTCTCGAGCACTTTTTTTGCGCCTTTATCCTGCTCCAAAGGGCTAATGTTCTTATTATTTCTTTTGCCCCGTCTTACACTCTGCTGAGCTAAATCCACCGCAGGTTCTTGGCTAACAGGGGGATAATACTGCCCACAAATAAAAGCAGCCGGGTCCCCATCTTCTACACTAAATACAGAAGCAGCGCTTCCAAAACTCTGGCAACTAGCAGCCGAATTTACCAATCCGCTTCTCTCACGCGAAATAATCTTATTAATCTGATTTGCACGAGCGTAAGATGTACCAGGTTCATTAGAATCAACATTAGGGCTAGCCACCTCAACACTCATAGGTTTTTCTTTTTGAACTTCATTCGCTATCCCTAGCGTGACTGATTTTGATCCTTCGTTACTTAGTGAACTTGCATTGACCATTACTTCATTTCCTGTGCGCATATTACGATTTAAATCGGAACTCTGATGATCATGGGTTCCTATTTCCTCTACTGCTATAACCTTCCGTTGTTCTCGATAAATTTCTTTCACTTTACCCAATTCACTATCGTATGCAAAAATCTTATCCCCCACGAAAAGTCTATATTTATACGAGATATACCTATTTCTTCATAATACTGTATGAATAAATCGCTAGTAGCGGAACGTCAAAAAGATCACAGAGAAAACACTGAATGTTTTTTTTAAGTCTGCAAGTTGAAACAATCTACAAAATATGGCACAAAGAGGGAAAAAATGGGTCGGTAAAGTTAAGCGTAGTTGCCATAATCTTTAGGCCGTTTTCCTCAAGTTCGTTTCTATTCTTAAATGCTTAAGAATCTTGAGCCTTTTTTGGGGGGTAGGTGGAAGGCTCTCAGGGAACATGAACTATGGCGCTAACTCCTCTCCAGACAAAATATAGAGCTCTCAGGAGAAATCTCAGTTTCCCCAGCCTCTTGAAAAGAAGAAAGACCTGAGTCCCTAGTTTCAGATTTTAGGATAAGATATACAACATAATTTAATGGGTTCTAACAGCAAAAAAAAACTAGCTTTGAATGAGTGACTATTCAAGATATTAAGATAAGTTTTGATGGCAGGTAAAAGCAGTGGCGTTGATTACATTTCTTGCAAAATGTGATTACAAAACACATAATAAACAATTAATAAAATAACTCAGATAATCAAAGAATTAAAGCTCTTAAAAAAAAGTTCATAAACTAGCAGATATGGCTCTCTGTTTTGCAATTGCCTTAGTTGAAGCCGGCGACCTGCCACTGCTACTTTGGTGAGTTTCTGAGGATGAGTCTTGGGATGGCATACTGTCGTTTTCTTCATACCACTCCTGGATTAGGTCCCTATTGGACATACAAATATTGTGTAGAACGCAACAGGCAGTTATAATATAGGGGGCAAAGTCAATGTTGCAATCAAGCATATGGAGTCTTCTGAATCTATCCTTCAAGAGCCCAAATGTATTTTCAATTACTACTCGAGTTTTAGACAGCTTCTTGTTATATCTCTTTTCACAATTGGTTAAAGCACCAAAATCTTTGTGGGGGACCATAAGCCATGGCAGCAATGGGTAGGCGGAATCATCAACTAAATGGTATTGTCCATTGTGTAAAATACAACTCTGGTCACTTGTGGCCTTACTAAATATTCCACTGTTCCGAATAACGCTAGCATCATGCATTGACCCAGGATAGCCAGCTGAAATGTCAGTAAAAATCTTTTCAGCAGTGCAAATTCCTTGCAGAATCACTGAATGCTGGCACTTCCGGTTGCGATATGCAACTTGCTGATCTGCTGGGCATGTGATGGGGATATGGCAACCATCAATTGAGCCAATGGTATTTGGGAAACCAGAAATGTTTTTAAATTCAGTAGCAATGCCATGGCAATTTCTTGGGTCAGTGGGGAACACTATAAACTTTTTAGACAGCTTGGTTAAAATAAAACAGCATTTTCTAACACATGAAAAAACACTAGACTTTGCTACACCAAAGCGGTCACCAATGTCTCTCATTGAAATACTATTTGATAAGTACCACAGGGTAATCTGCATTGCTTTTACAAGCTTTATTGGCTTGTTATAATCAGTTCCAGAGCCAGCATGGTACTCATGTGGAAAATATTCTTTAATAATTTCATGTTCCTGTTGTAGCAGGTTGCAAACAACATCAAAGGTTGTTTTATTCAGCCTAAAATGTTCTCAGAATCTCTCATCACTGAGTGATTCCACAGTTACTTCTGAAAAACCCTTTACTTTTGGATGCTGGGTCATCCCATTCTCTTCAAGAATTGCCTCTAAAGCTGCTTGATGCACATTTAAGCCACTTGAATTGCTTAGGAATGGAAGAGGGTTTATTGGGTGGATAGTTTCCTCTATGCTCCAAATTGTAGAAAAGCCTTCATAAAGAATTCCATTTTGATGTTATAGATGCCTAGAAAATAAAGATGAAACAGTTTAATCAGGCCTGTTCTCTTTCGTTACTGAAATTTGAAAAAAGCAATGTTTTTATTACTGAAATAGTGAGTCTTTGCCTGCTGGATTTTAAGAATCTGGGCTTCCCAATTCTGGTAATTTGGATTCTGGTGGGTATTGTATCAACTCACTACTACTACAGTGAGTCTTCACTTCCTGGGTTCTCTGTAATCTGAGCTTCCAGAATCTGAGAAATTCAAACCAGATTTAAAAAAAGTCAACAAGGTGAAGACTCACTTTAAGTTAAAACTAAAGCTTATTAACATGTCACTCCCCCAACCACAGACTTTTAACATGCATGTTCAGTTAATGCTCAATCATTTGCCCATTGTGCTGGAGCACACATTCCTACAAAAGATAAACCATGCATTGTCTCCCCCCCCCCCCCTAGATGTACTAACTACAAAAAAATACCTATGTTAGAGCTTGGGTTGTCTTGTTATACAGGAGTGACTAAAAAAGGACCTGTATCCAAATATAAGACTTTTCAGCTTTCTGTGATATCATACAATGTTAACAGAATTAAGGACATTTAAATTAACAGAATTAAGGACATTAAAAACATTTAAATTTATGGAAGGTAGAAAACATAGAACTCCTGTCTTTCTAAGGAAAATGAATGGACAGAATTTATGGAAGGTAGAAAACATAGAACTCCTGTCTTTCTAAGGAAAATGAATGGACATATGTAGGTCTTATTGCAATAAAGCCCTGGGGTCATGGCAATTCAAAAAAAAAGAAAACAAAATCAACTTTAAAATACTTGACATTACTTAAGCGTAACAAAAACAAAGAAAAACAAATAAAAAACTTTTCTTCTGTGCTCAATTGCCAATCTGAGCAATTGTCCTAAATTTTTAAATCTTACAAAGTATTCATCCCTCACTACATTCACCATCTCTCATGACCCACACTCATGTCCATACATCCACAATTCAGGCAATAAGAAGGACCATCTTACTTGCATTTCTTCATATCTGCTTTCATTTAATGGATTTTAACGAAGGTTTCTGTTGCTAAGTCAGTAGGCCTACTTAAATATTTTCTTACACCTTTTTGAACAATCTTAAGCTGTTAAAATAGGTAAGATTTTAAGAAATTTTAGTGATCACAATATATTTCTATCATTGTTAAGTGTATTAGAAAGGACAACCACTGGTAAAGATCCCCAAAAAATATTTTAAGGTGATTAAAAATTGTTTATTGCCTAAAAAGTTGGCAAAACAAGAGAAAGTGCTTCTCAATAATTAATAACTTTGAAATCTCTTCTTAAACACAGCAAAATACATTTGTTTTAAATGCAAAGTCAGCATGGTCTGAAAATCTACTTAATACTAATCATGCTTTGAGACTTGATTGGCTGATTGTCTAAATGCTTTTAAAAATTACTGAAGATAAAATGTTGTATGCAAACTCTAGTCCAATATGTAAGTTAGTATAGTGGCACTAGACTTTCAAGGTCCAAACTGGCAGTACTGATCTTCATTTTGTGATCCTTTCGCCAAGAAGTGAAGCAGGAAGCTAGGGGCCAGCCATCCCATGCTTTTGCATGCCTTTTTTCCTTATCATCCCAGATTTTTCCAGGAATCCATTCAAAGCTTGGCCAACTCTGGCTGAGCTTACAGAGTCACATCACTGATCCCTATCCCAAACCAAATAAACTAGTGCCAGGAATTAAACCTGTGCCCCTTGGACAAAAGATTCCCAGCCCAGAGTGTCAACCACTTTGCCAGGACCACCAATGTGACCAGAGAACAACATTTATTTGAAAAAAGAAAATATTGAAAACAAAACAACTCAAGTCACAGTTGCTGCCATTTTCACTACTGTCCCATAAACAATATATTTTATTTAGACAAATTATTTTAAGACAGGTATCAACAAAACTCCATCAGGGATTGTATTTGCTTAAGATACAGCCAGCACTGTGAATGCTTAGTTTTGTGACATTCTAGTCATGAAATAACAAAAAAAGAAAATTTATATTTTCTATTTGTTTTCCACCAGCTTATTTGAGCAAAGTCATTTGTGACAGCAATATGTCCATGGTTGGCTTAGAATCTCACTAAAATGCCTTAAAACATAATAAATTTAAAAAAAAATTATACTGATCATCAAGAAGAATATCAACATAGCTGGTACTTGTTTAGAATCCAGGAAAAAAACAAGCTAGGATTGTATTGCAAAGATCAGATAGCCATTACCTGGTACTTATATGAGATACTGTATAAACTAAGGGTTTCTCACTCTGGGAAGTATGTTTAAACTTTAGTTTTTTGGGGTTTAGCAGGAATAAAAGGTACCTAGGTCTGTTTTTGCTGTCCTTAGTACGTTGATAGTAACAGTACAGTAACAGTGAGATTTCATTCTCACTGTCCTAGTTACTTTAACAGTAACAGTACACTAACAGTAACAGTAAGATTTTGTTTTTGCTGTCCTTGGTTCTTTAATAGTCACAGTACATTTTAGTAACAGTACAGCAACAGTGAGATTTGGTTCTCACTGTCCTTATTACTTTAAAAGTAACAGTACACTAACAGTAAGATTTTGTTTTTGCTGTTTTTGGTACTTTAATAGTAGCAGTACATTTCAGTAACAGTGAGATTTTGTTCTCACTGTCCTTGTTACTTTAACAGTAACAGTAAGATTTCATTTTGCTGTCCTTGGTACTTTAATTGTAACACTACATTTCAGTAACAGTGAGATTTTGTTCTCATTGTCCTTATCACTTTAACAATAACAGTAAGATTTTGTTTTTGCTGCCCTTGGTACTTTAATAGTAACAGTACATTTCAGTAGCAGTAGGCTAAAGTGACAGTGAGATTTCATTCTCACTGTCCTTGTTAATTTAACAGTAACTGTAAGATTTTGTTTTTGCTGTCCTTGGTATATAATAAAAAATACAAAACTTGAATAAAATTCTCAAATTTGGAAAACCCTTTTTCCCATGGAGGGGGGGGGGGGGGTAAACGCTGGTCATCCTCTTTTTGTGCCTGTTTGAG
>JAQQPU010017685.1:7985-18371 GCA_029168905.1 Artemia sp. Kazakhstan ARC1039
AAAAAAAAAATTAGGGTATGAGTAAAGGGGTACAAAGACAACAAAAAAATGTCGAAAATATTCAGATATACCTCAAATTATTGGAAAACTGAGTCATAGATTAGCCGAGGCATTCAATAAGATCCAAAGAATCTAATTAAAAGGGAGCAAACACAAAAGCCAAATTAGGCCAGTAGCCTATGAGAAATCGCAAAATACCCATGACAATGAACAAGTCCCAATGAGGGGCCCTAGGTCTATCAAAATATTTCAATGGTTTCCCAGGGAATTTGATATAATTTTCTTCCGTCTCCACTTTAAATGAAAAAAATAATTATCTTTTTGGCATCCCTGCTTTCAATAAAAAAATGAGGTATTATCATTTAAAAATGATAGCCCCCTATCCCACCCCTGATAGGCGATAATTTTTAATTTTTTTATGAATCATATTTTCGGGGTAACTTCCGTCTCAATCTTTAATTCCCCAACCTTGTACATAGCTTAGTCTATAGCTAAATTTTGCCTCAATAGAAGTTTTTCTTTTTTTTGGGGGGGGGGGGGGGTAAAAATTTTCCAGAAAGAAGATTGTATTTTCTTTAATCTATCAGGCGTTCAACAATTGAGCATTAGACATTAAGAAAATCTTATCTAAAAATAGCAAAAGAAAAAAAAATTCTGCAAACTTACAATTCAGCTGTAAAAACAATCTGTCGGCTTTCAATTTCAAAATCCAACTGAAGGCTGAAGCTGTATAGTAGTGAATGCGTTCTATAATTCTATTCAACTTGAAAATAAAATTCTTGACTACGAATGATGTCAGAAATAGCAATTGGGAAACTGCATTCGAAACGATTTAAACTCATTTCATAAAAACGATGCTTTTTTTTCAACATATGAAGAACTGTGTATATTGCAATATTTGCAATTGCATATTGCATCTGTCTGGTTTTTATGCAAAGTAACAAAAGAAACGAAAATTAACGAACAAGATGTAGTGAAGAATTATGGTATGCAAAGTAATATTTGGCAGGGAAAGTCACTGGTGATAAATCCCTAGGGGTGGCACCGTGATTGCGTGATTTTCGGGGATTCGGGGAACCAAACTTTTTTTGGGGTGACGCATAGCTTATCGGGGAAATACCCGATAATTCAGGGATAGTGCAAGCCCTGCTTGATTTCTAATCAGGAAAATCGAAATACTAAACCACACGAGATAGAAAAGCTCCGACTTTGTGGTTAACGCAATAAGGAATTGCCGCAATATTAATTTAAAGTCAGCCGAACGCCGCCAGCTCTACAAGCGGCGGCGCGCCTGCAGTGCGTCGGCGGCGTAGCGGCACTTCGGCGGCGGTCGACCGTGCCTCTCGTCGGCGGCGTTCGGTCGATACACCGGCGCGGCGCCGGGGTCTAATAGAGTTAATCCCAGACTGAATTTGCCTGAAGCATAAATGACAGGCAAAGTTGTCCTTTGCCCGACATTCAAATGAAATCAATCAAAAAAAACTTTTTGCACAAAATAAATTTTTCAAAAAAAGCAAAGAACTCCATTAAACCAAAAATGAACAAAAATAGAATCAAATAATCTACCAAGCATACAACTACCACAAATCAGTATTAATAAATAAATGAAACCCAAACAAACATAAATCAAAATAAGTTAAACTCAAAACGAGCAGAAATTAATCTGAGTAGGGTTCTAAACTCTATACTTTCTAAAAGCCAGAATTCACTGAAAAAATTCAAATGAATTTACTGAAAAAAATGTGCATTGTCAGTTTAATATACATAATGCTGATATTTATTCCTTAAAATCTCAATTAATTTTTGATTTCTTAAAGTTATAAATGTGAAAACATTTAAAAGAATTTTTTCAGTAAAGTACAAATTATATTCTGTCTTTTAGAAAGCATAGGGTTTAGAACCCTGCTCAGATTAATTTCTGCTCGTTTTGAGTTTGACTTATTTTAATTTCTGTTTGTTTTGGGTTTCATTTATTTATTAAAACTGATTTGTGGTAGTTGTATGCTTGGTAGATTATTTGATTCTATTTTTGTTTATTTTTGGTTTAATGGAGTTCTTTACTTTTTTTTGAAAAAATTATTTTGTGCAAAAAGTTTTTTTTTTTTTATTAATTTCTATTCGTTTTATATTGACATAGTCTTTTTCAGCGAGAAAGACTGAGCCTCTTCTGAAGTTAAACAACCATCCCTTCCATAAAAACCTTTAATACCCCCCTGGGCATAACTTACAACCCTTGCCCCTAGTCTCCGGGGTTTGTTTCAACCCCAAAAGCCTAGTTATATGAGATGTAGACTATTTTGAATATAATGGCTATCTCAGAATCTCTATAAGACACATTTTGGGACAAAATGAAGTGTGTAGGGGTGAGAGAGTAGCTGCCCTCTGATTACTTTGACTCTTAAAAAGGGCACTAGAACGTCTCATTACCAATCCAATGAGCCCCCTTTGAAGTTTATATGACCACACTTCCAATAAAAACCCTACATGTCCCCAGGGCAAAACTTACAAACCTTGCCCTGAGGGCTGGGGGGATTTGTTATCATCAGACATAATTTCCAGACCTTTCTGATAGGCTTAACATAATGGCTATATCAAAATTTTGATTGGAAGTGTTTGAGGAAATGATAGGCATAGAGGGAGACATTTGATCTTTGGGAGACATTTGCCACTTTCGACTAATAAAAAAGGCACTAGTCCTCTCAATTTCCAATCAAATGAGCCCTTTTTTAAAAAAAAATCTATAAAAACGTAAAATACCCCAAAGGCATTACGACCCTTGTCCTGAGAGCTATGGGGAGAGGGTTGTCATCTTCAAAGATATAATATCTTGACCTTTCAACTACCTTGAACACAATGACCATATCGAAATGTTGATTGGAAATGTTTGGGGAAATGATGGGCGTGGGGGGGGATTCTCCTTCTGATTGCTTTCGACTATTAAAAAGGGCAATTTAGCCCTCTCAATTTCCAGTCAAAAGAGCCCTTTTTTAAGTTTTTAGGACAATACTTTCTATATGACATTATATACCCCCAGGTCATAACTTACAACCTTAGCTCTGAGGGCTGTGGGGGATTGTCATACTCAAAAACATAATTTCCGGATCCTTCAACTACGTTCAACAAAACTACTATATCAAAATGTTGATCGGAAGTGTTTGGGGAAATAATGGGTATGGGGAGAGGAATTAACCTTCCGATCGCTTTTGACTATTAATAAGGGCACTAGCCCTCTCAATTCCCAATAATAAAAACCTTATATGCCCCCAGAGCATAACTTACAGCCCTAGCTCTGAGGGTTGTCATCCTCAAAGACCTAAATTCCAGAACTTGAAACTACGTTAAACAAAATGGCCATCTCAAAATTTTGATTGAATGTGTTTGGGGAAAATGGTGGGGGGTGGTAATCTTCAAAGAAATAATTTCCAAAACTTTCAAATATGTTGATAAAAATGGCTTTTTCAAAATTTTGATTGGATGTGTTTGGGGAAATGGTGGGCGTGAGAGGGGGGTTAGTTACCCTCCAATCCCTTTCGACAATTACAAAAGGCACTAGCCCACTCAATTTCCAATTAAATGAGCCCTTTTTGAAGTGTCTACGACAACGCTATCTATAAAAACCTTATATGACCCCAGGGTATGATTACAACCTTTCCCCTGGGGGCTCTCGGGGGTAGTCATCCTCAAATACATAATTTCCAGAACTTTCAAATATGTTGCTCAAAATAGCTATCTCAAAACATTGATTGAATGTGTTTGGGGAAATGGTGGGCGTGAGAGGGGAGTTAGTTGCTCTTCATTCACTTTCGACTATTAAACAGGGCTCTAGCCCTTTGAATTTTCAATCAAATGAGCCATTTTTGAAGTTTCTACGGCACAACTTTCTATAAAAACTATATATGTCCCTAGGGCATTACTTACAACTCTTGCCCTGAGTATTGTGTGTGTGTGGGTGTGGGGGTGGGGGGGGGGTTGTCATCCTCAAAGACCTAATTTCCAGAGCTTTCAAATAGGTTGAAAAAAAATGACTATCTCAAAATTTTGATTGTGTATGTTTGGGGAAATGGTGGGCGTGAGAAGGGGTTAGTTGCCCTTCAATTACATTCGACTATTAAAAAGGGCACTAGCCATTTAAACTTCCAATCGAATAAGCCCTTTTTGAAGTTTCTACGTTAACATTTTCTACAAAAACCTTATGTGCCCCCAGGGCACAACTTACAACCCTTGCCCTGAGGGCAGTGGGGGGGGGGGTCATCCTTAAAGACCTAATTTCCAAAACTTTCAACTACGTTGAACAAAATGGCTATCTCAAAATTTTGATTGGATGTGTTTGGGGAAAAGGTAGGCGTGAGAGGGGGGTTAGTTGCCCTCAAATCACTTTCGACTATTTAAAAGAGCACTAGACCTTTGAATTTCCAATCGAATGAACCCTTCTTGACGTTTCTACGACAAAGTTCTCAATAAAAACCTTATATGCCCCAGGGGCATAACTTATAACCCTTGCCCTGAAGACTGTGGGGGGAGTTTCTTGCTCAAAGATATAATTGCCAAAACTTTCAACTACATTGAACAAAATGGCTATCTCAAAATTTTGATTGGATGTGTTTGGGGAAATAGTGGAAGAGGGGTTAGTTGCCTTCCAATCACTTTCGACTATTAAAAAGGTCACTAGCCTTTTCGATTTCCAATCGAATGAGCCCAGTTTGAAGTTTCTACGACAGCGCTTTCTATGAAAACCTTATATGCCCCCAGGGCATGATTTGCAACCCTTACCCTGAGGGCTGTGGGGGGGGCTTGTCATCCTCAATGATCTAATTTTCAGAACTTTCAACTACGTTGAACAAAATGGCTATCTCAAAATTTTGATTGGATGTGTTTGGGGAAAAGGTGGGCGTGAAAGCGGTGTCAGTTGCCTTCCAATCACTTTGGACTATTAAAAAGGGCACAAGCCACTCCAATTTCCAATCGAATGAGCCCTTTTCGAAGTTTCTACAAAAATTCCTTCGATTAAAAAAAACAAACTTAAAACTTAGCCTAAATAAAAAAAATAAAAAAATAATACATTGTGCCAACATCGTTCTTTACTTAGGCAGCGCGATTGCGCTGTCTATGATACCTAATTAATTTATTTTGATACATATACAAATAGACAGAAAGAATACACAAAATGAATTCGTTTTAACACGGAAAATTCCTCACCCCCTCCACAGAAAATCCCTCCCAGTGCAAAATAGCAATAGTACTTTTAAATTTGAAAAGTATAAGATTACATACCAAATTAACGAAACTGTTGAATTACAGAAAAAGAACTCTTATAATTTCGGAAGTGTGTTAGATGACAGGATTCATAATTAACTAACCTATAAATTGAATATCCAGAAATACAAATAATATGACCAGAAGGGAATGCCAATTATTTGTGTTGAGAGTTTCTAATTTCAGTCAGCACAAAATGCCTTAAGAGGGGCGAAAAGTTTTATATCTAAACCTTCGGAAGAGTGCAATCAGTAAATTCTTAAAGTTTCTTGGCTATCTGATGGACAGTGAAGAAGTGCATACAGGACCTACACACACACCCCTCCAAACGAATGCTTTTGTACAAACACTTCTATATCCTCCTTATCTTTTATCGTATAATTCATCTGTTTTCTTTTTGAAGGCGAGATGGGGTTGATGACTCTACCCCCCTCCCAAAAAAAAAAGATTTTCTCGTAACAAGAACAAGAGTTCAAGAAATAGCAACATTTATAGCTTAGGGTGCTTTGAAATCCCCCCCCCCCCAAAAAAAATAATGAAAGTACAGTATCTTGCTTATGGTGAAATTATGATGCAATCAGTCAAGCATTATCGCTCAAGAGTTTTAATATCAAACAATTAAATTGCACTTTCAATTGCACAAGTCAGGTGAGTACTGACAACCATGAAATCTCGGATAATTTCATTTTTTTATTATTATCGAATCATTTGCGGTTGTGCGTATATGCGGTCTTTTCTAATCAATGGAATGCAATTTCATGCATACATCATACTCAGCGCAATCACGCTGCCTAAGTAAAGAATGAAGTTGGCACAACGTATTTTTTTTTCATACCAGGGCACTTCATATCGAAGTAGATGTCGTAGAAACTTCGAAAAGGCCTCATTCAATTGGAAATTGGAGTGGCTAATGCCCTTTTTAATAGTCGAAAGTGATTGGAGGGCAACTAGCCCCCCCCACGCCCATCATTCCCCCAAAATATCCAATCAAAATTTTGAGATAGCCATTTTGTTCAGCGTAGTTGATTTCCAGATATAAAATATGTTTTTGAGGAGGACACTACCCAACAGCCCTCAGAGCAAGGGTTTTAAGTTATGCCCTGAGGGCATATAAGAACGATGTTGGCACGACGTATTTTTATTATTTTTTCTTTTAGAGCTGAGCACTTCGTATCGAAGAAGTTGTCGTAAAAACTTCGAAAATGGCTCATTCAATTGGAAATTGGAGTGGCTTGTGCCCTTTTTAACAGTCGAAAGTGATTGGAAGGCAACTAACACCCCTTCCACGCCCACCATTTCCCGAAATACATCCAATCAAAATTTTGAGATGGCCATTTTGCTCAGCGTAGTTGATTTCCAGATAGAAATTATGTTTTTGAAGAGGCGACTGCCCCACAGCCTTCAAAGCAAGGGTTGTAAGTTAGGCCCTGGGGGCGTATAAGGTTTTTACAGAAGGCGTTGTCGTAGAAACTTCAAAAAAGCCTCATTCGATTGTAAATTCAAAGGGTTAGTACCCTAGAAACTTCAAAAAAGCCTCATTCGATTGTAAATTCAAAGGGTTGGTGCCCTTTTTAATAGTCGAAAGTGATTGGAGGGCAACTAACCCCCCTCTCACGCCCACCTTTTCCCCAAACACATCCAATCAAAATTTTGAGATAGCCATTTTATTCAACGTAGTTTTAAGTTCTGGAAATTAGGTCTTTGAGGATGACATCTACCCCAGAGCCCTCATGGCAAGGGCTGTAAATTACGCCAGGGGGCATATAAGGTTTTTATAGAATGCGTTGTCCTAGAAACTTCAAAAAGGACTCATTCGCTTGGAAATTGAAATGGATAGTGCCCTTTTTAATAGTCGAAAGTAATTGGAAGGCAACTAACACCCCTCTCACGCCCACCATTTCCCCAAACACATCCCCCCGCAACCCTCAGGGCAAGGGATGTAAGTTATGCCCAGGGGGCATGTAAGGTTTTTATAGAAAGCGATGTTGTAAAGACATCAAAAGGGCTCATTCAATTGGAAATTGAAAAGACCAGTGCCCTTTTAATAGTCGAAACTGATTGAAGGGCAACTAGCCCCCCTCTCACGCCCACCATTTCCCTAAACCCATCAAATCAAAATTTTGAGATTTCCATTTTGTTCCAAGCAGTTTAAAGTTCAGGAAATTATACCTTTGAGCAGAACACTCCCCCACAGTCTTCAGTCTTCAGGGCAAGGGTTATAAGTTATGCACTGGGGGCATATAAGGTTTTGATTTCCAGATAGAAACTATATTTTAAGGAGGACACACACCAATAGCCCTGAAGGCAAGGGTTGTAAGTTATGGCCTGGAGGCATATAAGGTTTTTATAGAACGCGTTGTCGAAGAAATTTAAAAAAAAACTCATTCGATTGGAAATTGAAATGGCTAGTGCCCTTTTTAATAGTCCAAAGTGATTGGAAGCCACCTAGCACCCCTTCCACGCCCACCATTTCCCCAAACATATCCAATCACAATTTTGAGATAGCCATTTTGTTCCACGCAGTTTAAAGTTCAGGAAATTATACCTTTGAGCAGGACATTCCCCCCAGAGTCTTCAGGGCAAAAGTTATAAGTTATGCCTTGGGGGCATATAAGGTTTTTATTGAAATCTTTGTCGTTGAAACTTGAAAAGGGGCTCATTCAACTGGAAATCCTGCAAGGGTTATAAGTTATGCCCTGGGGGCATATAAGTTTTTATTGAAATCTTTGTCGTAGAAACTTGAAAAAGAGCTCTTTCGATTGGAAATTCAAACGGCTAGTGCCCTTTATAACAGTCGAAAGTGATTTGACGGCAACTAGCCCCCCTCTCACGCCCATCTTTTCCCCGAACCCATCCAATCTAAATTTTTAGATAGCCATTTTATTCAACGTAGTTGAAAAATTTAAAAATTAGGTCTTTAAGGCTGACAACCCCTCCCCCCACAACCCTCAGGGCAAGGGTTGTAAGTTATGCCCAGGGGGTATGTAAGGTTTTTATAGAAAGCGATGTTGTAAAACATCAAAAAGGGCTCATTCAATTGGAAATTGAAAAGACTCTTGCCCTTTTAATACTCGAAAGTGATTGAAGGGCAACTAACCCCCCTCTCACGCCAATCATTTCCCCAAACACATCCAATCAAAATTTTGAGATATCCATTTTGTTCCACGCAGTTTATAGTTCAGGAAATTATACCTTTGAGCAGGACACTTCCCCCACAGTCTTCAGGGCAAGGGTTATAAGTTATGCCCTGGGGGCATATAAGGTTTTTATTGAAATCTTTGTCGTAGAAACTTGAAAAAGGGCTCAGTCGATTAGAAATTCCAAGGGCTAGCGCCCTTTTTAATAGTCGAAAGTAATTAGAGGGCAACTAACCCCCCTCTCACATCCACCTTTTCCCCAAACACACCCAATCAAAATTTTGAGACAGCCATTTTATTCAACGTAGTTTTAAGTTCTGAAAATTAGGTCTTTGAGGGTGACAACCTCCCCCCCCCTAAAACCTCAGGGCAAGGGTTGTAAGTTATGCCCTGGGACATATAAGGTTTTTATAGAATGTGTTGTCGTAGAAACTTCGAAAAGGGTTCATTGGATTGGAAATTGAAATGGCTAGTGCCCTTTTTAATAGTCGAAAGTAATTGGAAGGCAACAAACATCCCTTCCTCGCCGACCATTTCCCCAAACACATCCAATCAAAGTTTTGAGATAACCATTTTGTTCCACGCAGTTTAAAGTTCAGGAAATTTTACATTTGAGCAGGACACCCCCCCCCCACAGTCTTCAGGGCAAGGGTTATAAGTTATGCCCGGGGGGCATATAAGTTTTTATTGAAATCTTTGTCCTAAAAACTTCAAAAAGGGCTAATTCGATTAGAAATTCAAAGGTCTGGTACCCTTTTTAATAGTCAAAAGTGATTTGAGGGCAACTAACCCCCCCTCTCACGCCCACATTTTCCCCAAACACATCCAATAAAAATTTTTAGATAGCCGTTTTTTTTAGCGTAGTTGATTTCCAGATAGAAATTATGTTTTTGACGAGGACACTTCCCAAAAGCTCTCAAGGCAAGGGTTGTGTTATGCCCTGGGGGCATACAAGGTCTTTTATAGTACGCCTTGTCGTAGAAACTTCAAAAAGGGCTCATTCGATTGGAAATTCAAATGGCTAGTGCCCTTTTTAATAGTCAAAAGTGATTGGAAGGCAACTAACACCCCTTCCACGCCGACCATTTCCCCAAACATATTCAATCAAAATTTTGAGATAGCCATTTTGTTCCACGCAGTTTAAAGTTTAGGAAATTATACCTTTGAGCAGGACACTCCCCCCACAGTCTTCAGGGCAAAAGTTATAAGTTATGCCCTGGGGGCATATAAGGTTTTTATTGAAATCTTTGCCATAGAAACTTTAAAAAGGGTTCATTCGATTGGAAATTCAGAGGGCTAGTGCACTTTTTAATAGTCGCAAGTGATTTGAGGGCAACTAACCCCCCTCTCACGCCCACCTTTTCCCCAAACACATCCAATCAAAATTATAAGATAGTCATTTTGTTTCACGCAGTTTAAAGTTCAAGAATTATACCTTTGACCAGGACATTCCCCCCACATTCTTCAGGGCAAGGGTTATAAGTTATGGCCTGGGGGCATATACGTTTTTATCGAAATCTTTGTCGTAGAAACTTGAAAAAGAGCTCTTTCAATTGGAAATTCAAAGGGCTAGTGCCCTTTATAATAGTCAAAAGTGATTTGAGGGCAACAAGCTCCCCTCTCACGCACACCTTTCCCCCAAACACATCCAATCAAAATTTTTAGATAGCCATTTGATTCAACGTAGTTGAAAATTTTGGAAATTGGGTCTTTAAGGATGACAACCCCTCCCCCCAAAACCCTCAGGGCAAGGGTTGTAAGTAATGCCCTGGGGGCATGTAACGTTTTTATAGAAAGCGATGTTGTAAACATCAAAAAGGGCTCATTCAATTGGAAATTGAAAGTACTAATGCCCTTTTAATAGTCGAAATTGATTGAAGGGCAACTAACCCCCCTCTCATGCCCACCATTTCCCCAAACACATCCAATAAAAATTTTGAGATATCCATTTTGTTCAACGTAGTCGAAAGTTCTGGAAATTAAGTCTTTTAGGATG
>JAQQPU010017686.1:0-18367 GCA_029168905.1 Artemia sp. Kazakhstan ARC1039
GTGGAATTTTAGGTTTTGCTATTCATTCAAATAAAATATAATATGCTTCGGGACTTCTGGTGCTTTCTGATTTCAGGGGAAAACGTTTACGTGGGATTGAGTTGCTTCCTTATATTCTTCAAAGTAGAAACCCAGCAGAAATACCTCGAGCTAGTGTGAATATAGACAAATGATTGGAAAGTTACTCGTCGGCTATTGGAAACACACCCAAAAAGTGAAGTTAGGTTAATCCTAATGAAAAATAACAAGACATGATGATAAGATAATGCTTTAGAAACAAAATTATGGAAACCTAACTCAACCTAACGTAACCTAGCCGAACCCCCACCCCCACCCCTAATGTGCTAATATATGTCCAAGGACATAATGCACCCCTAATGTGCATTATGTCCAAGTCCGATGGATTGTATCATCTATCACTTGTTTTTGTAGCTATGCAATCGGTTTTCTTATATTTAACATAAGCGTAATTCTTGAATGTGTTTCCAATAACTGACAAGTACCACTGGAAAGAAGAAAAAGTTTATGCAATTAAGTTATTAAATGTATCAAAAACAAAGGCTATGTGCTGCTCACGAAAGCCGCAGGATACAGTTAAGCCAGACCTGAAACTTAATGGAGAGAGTATCCAGTGGGTCGACGAGTTCCCTTACCTCGGTAGTCTGATCACCAGGACAACAGTCTATCAAAAAACATTAAAAGACGTCTCGCCCTTGCGAGTTCCAGTTTCAGGGCCCTTATACCCATATGGCGAAGCAAGGATTTGTCTCTGCGGCTTAAGACACGACTTTTCGATACCGAACTTCTTCGATTCGACTTGTCGAACTTCTCGAGCACCTTAAAGTACAACAAACAATTCTCATGAAGATCCAGCTCCAGCAACTTCGATGGCTCGGTCACGTACAACGGATGAGTCAGTCCCGTCTCCCAAAAATCACCTTTGAAGGCCAAATTCACGGTTGTCGTCCTCGTGGTCGTCCCCCAAAAAGGTGGAAGGAAAACTTTGCGCCTCACCGCCTCTCGGACCTTCTTCGCCTAGCAGAAGACCGTGAAGCATACAAAAGGCACATCCACGTTATTACGAAGAAAGAGGCCCCAAGACGACCTTCAAGGACGGATGGGACTTAAGTCAAGTAAGTCAAGTATCTAGATTAGGCATTTTTCAATTTCTATTCTGTTTTAGTGTGTTTTGTAATTTGTTTTGTTGGTTATTTCCTTGTTTGGTATATATGTTTGGTATAAAATGTATGCATGCTTTCCAATAACAAATACTATGCGTCTTTCTGGGTCTTTCGACAATGATGAACAAAATGGCTATCTCAAAATTTTGATCGGGCAATTTTTGGGAAAAATGGGCGAGGAAGGGGACCTAGTTGCCCTCCAATCTTTTTGGTCACTTAAAAAGACCGCTATAACTTTTAATTTTCGTTCAAATGAGTCCTCTCACGATATTCTAAGACCACTAGGTCGATACGATCACCCCTGAAAAAAAAACACATCCGTGATCTTCCTTCTGGCAAAAAAAAAATACAAAATTCCACATTATTGAAAAATCATGCAAATATTCACAGGCTCGTAACCGTTAATGGGTAAGACTAAACTTAATAAAACTTATAGATTTGAAATTAGGATAATAAGTCGATTCTTTTGACATAACTATTGGTATCAAAATTAGGGTTTCTAGTTTTTTAGAGTTTCGGTTACTATTGAGCCGGTTCGCTCTTTATTTACAGTTCGTTACGACGAAGTGTTTGATAAATGATTTGAAAGAAAGACAAGTTTTTGCGATTAAGTTACTCGTATTTTGTTTCTAGACTAGGCATTTTTCACTTCCTATTCTGTTTTTTGTATGTTTTTTAATTTGTTTTGTCGGTAATTTCCTTGTTTGGTATATATCTTTTGCGTCCCTGGCATATCCCTGATATATGATTCCTGGGCTCTTGAAGTATACTGATCTATTTATCTATCTATGCAGACATTTGAAACGAAGCGACAGAGGTGAAACGTTCCAAATGAGAATATCCTACTGTCTTGCCCAGCATTATTAAAAAACAACACAATCAGAAATTAAATTAAATGAACAAGTTATTTCAACTGAAAGTAAGGAGCAACATTAAAACTTGAAGCGAACAGAAATTATTACGCATATGAAGAAGGTCACCTCCTCCTCAATACCTTGCCCTTTACGTTAATTTCTTTTTAACTATTAAAAGAGCTTATTTTTATAATTAAACTGCCTTTAGGGTTCTGGAGTCATTCTTAAATAGTTAGACCAAAATTCAAACTTTCAAACAGTTCGTTGTAACGAACTGTAGGTAAGGAGCGACACGGCTCAATAGTAACCAAAACTCTAGAAACGGAAATTTGATACCAATAGATATATCAAAAGAATTGTATTTTTTTGCTGATTTTAAATATATAAGTTTTATTAAGTTTTTTTATACCAATCAAAGGTTAGGAGCCTGAGAAAATTTTCCTGGTTTTCGAAAATAAAGGGGGAAAGACTCCGTAAAATTGATGTAGAATGTAGAGGCTTCCAGCTCTTATTTGCAAAAATGTAAAATTTTGTACTTTTAGCCGCAAAAGAAAGATCACAGACGCGTGTTTTTTTGTTTTTTTTTCAGGGGTGATCGAATCGACCCTGTAAGCCTAGAACATTAGGAGAGGGCTCATCCTGATAGAAATTAAAAGTTCTAGTGCACTTTTTAAGTGACAAAAAACTGGAGGGCAGCTATGCCCCCTCCCACGCCACCGTTTTTCCCAAAATCGCCCGATCAAAATTCTGAGATTGCTATTTTGTTCAGTATAGTTGCAAGGCTTAATAACTACGTCTTTGGACATAAAATGACACCCCAAAGCCCCTAGGGAAAGTTCTTAAAGTTATAAAATTTGCCCGTTGTTTACGTATAGTATTTATATAGTATTAATATTTTTGGAAGTATGCATACGTTTTTTGGGTGAGGAGGGGAGGACGAATTTTTTGCTGGGGGGACTCTGCGCGGGGAGAATTTTCCATAGAGAAGGAGTTTTCCTGGGGATGAACTTTTCAGGGGAAATTGTATACTGGGGCAATTTGCCAGATTTTGTATACGAAGTTTCGGTACTGTTGCATTAGCTGGAACCCACGCGAGAAGTGAAGTTTGGTTATTGCTAATGAAATAAAACAAAATATTATGAAAATATAATAGTTTAGAAACAAATTTCAGCTATATATTTGCAAATTAGGGGGGGAAGGGGGTAAAGCATAGCATATATTAAATACGTAACCTAACCTAGGTACCTTTCCCCCCATAAACCCCAAAAAGCAATAGTTTAAATATTGTAAACGCAGTGACAAACCACGGTTTGCAATCAAATTCTCTATTTCAAGAAACCCGTTTGACTAGTTTCTTTTATCGGCTATCTTGCGTGGGTTCCAGCTATCATGAAACAGTACCGAAATTTCTTTACATGTCTTGCTTTCTTCTTTACTGACTCAATTTTACGCGTGGGGGTGTTGTAATAGTCCGGGGTAAATTTTCACCAGGACTGAATTGTCCAGAGGATATTTCCGTGGTGAGGGGGGGGGGGGGGGTTCCGTGTTGGTGCAGCCAGATATCCTGGTGTTTTTAAAAAAAATTATCAGAAATTAAATTAAAAAAATAAGTTTTTTTCAACTGAAAGTAAAGAGCAATGTTAAAGCTTAAAACGAACAGAAATTATTACGTAAACGAGGGGGATGCCCCCTCGTCAACACCTGGCTCTTTACGCTAGATTTTAAATTTTGTCCCAATTCTTTAAAAACGACTCCTTAAACACAGGGGTCGTTTAATTAGAACAATAAATAACTATTTTTAAGGTGCCGAAAATCTTTAGCGTGAAGAATGATTTGTTGAGAAGGGTGCAACCCCCCTCGTATACGCAATAATTTCTGTTTGTTTTAAGTTATAATATTGCTCCATACTTTCAGTTAAATTTTTTTTTTATTTATTTAATAGTATAAAGAACGAGGAATGGGTTGAGTGAATGTTTTCTCGTGATTTCAAATCATTATAAGTTCTGTCTCATTGTATATTGTAGTTTCTATTTGTTTTAAGTTAAATTTCTTCATTAATTGTAATTTCTATGTAAGCTAATTCTTGTTTATTTGAGTTTTAAGTTCACTATTTTTTTTAAGAAACTATGTTTTATTAAGATTTAATACTTTGTAAGACCCAATGGCCTATGGTTCAGAAAGAAAGTTCTAAGACTATATTTTTGCTCTCGTGTGAATTTATTAAACTATTAAATAATTAGTTATTTTAAGATTTAAGATATTAAGATTTTAAGATATTTTAAGATACACTCTTTTATTTTTGGGTACGCGATCATATGTGGTTTGGTAACCGCTAAAAAGGTGTCTTAGATGTTTTGTTACATCTCAAATTTTGACACTGCTTCTTTGACATACTTGGAATAAGCTCAATCAGTGATGACTGGCTAAAACAAACGAAAGAAGAGAAGAGTTAGTCTGTAATTAATTGTACAATTAGTTAATTGGATTGTGTAATTAACAGGAATATATTAATTATCATTCTTGTACTAGTATGATAAACGCCCTACCGCTCAAGTTGTTCATTCATGGACGCATAATAGAACCGGTTTTTTCCCCTTAGTTTCTTTTAGCTTAGCGTGAGACAAGACAAAGAGAAGTAACGGAACAGATGGAAATTATTTAATTTGGGCTATATATTTGCATATTAGGGGTGGGGGAGGGTGTTGGTAAAGTATTTGGACAGTGTGAAGTTTGAAAACGATTCTTACCGCATAATATGCAGAATAATTGTACTTAACACATTAGGCCTGCTAACCCGCTATACTTTACGCCCACCCCTCCACCCTAATTTGCAAATATATATCCCAAATTTGTTCCTAAAGTATTATATTTTTATCTTACTTTGGTATATCTAATTAGGATTGAGTGTCAGAGAAACATATTAGAAGAATATTAGGTATGACGTACATCATACAAGTGTCCATATTCTTTTATTTAAATAGCTGTCGTAGCACTAAGAAATAAATGTTAAATTCTGCTAGTTTAGTAATTACAGAGAAAAACGAGATTACTTCTTAAGTGCAGTAGCCAGTGCACGGAGGAGTTTACACTTCTGTTCATACGGCCCTCAACGGGTTGTTGTATGTTCTGATACTTGGTAAGTCTGCTGGTTAAGGCTGAAGCTGGGAGAATAGATTGCTGTTTCTCGTTTACTAAAACCTTTTTTTTCCATTGTATTATAATACATTGCCTTCAATGTAACAAATTGGCAAGTACAAGAACTGAAGGGCACTTTCGTAGTTGCTGTAGCGGTGTCCTACTATTATTTTATTAGCACGATTTTGAACATCTTATTTCCGCTGACAGTGTTCTGAGTTTTGGGAGTATAACTAAGATCATCAATGATTACATCCTTCACTTTCAACAATTAAGTAGTGATTTTTTTTGGTCAAATGTCATTGTGTTGTGAAAAAAATTATAAGTATCTGCCAAGTTAGCTTTTATTTAGAAGAGGATTTATCACTAGCGGCAATTTAGAAATCTTGGCATCAGCCTAGCATCCTGTCTTGGAATTTCAGCTCAACTTTAATTGAGCTCAATGTAAATAACGGCGAGTATCCTGTGTTTTCAGTCGCTTGCGATGATATTTCCTGGATCTTCTTTTTTTCTTTTTTTGTTCTTTTTTTTGTTTGCATTATTCGAAATTTAATTCTTCAAATTTCGATGCGAAAAAAAGAACAAAAAAGGGGTACATTGATAATGTGGTTCGACTTTTTCGTTATGCAACATTTCGTGGTAACAAACTTCCAGCAAGGAGCGACTCTGCCCAATAGTAACCGGAACTCTAAGAAGCGGAATTTTAATACCAATAGATAAATAGAAAAAATTGTATTTATGTGTTAATTACAAATATAGAAAATTTATTAAGTTTTTTATTATCCATTAAAAGCTACAAGCCTGAGAAAACTTGCCTGACATTTGAAAAAAGGGGGAACCCCCCAAAAATACAGGAGCCTTAATAAAAATCACACCATCAGATTCAGCACATCAGGGAACCTTACTATGAGGTTTCAAGCTCCAATTTGCCAAATTGTAGAATTTCGAATTTTTTTCCCCCAATTTTGATGTTTTTCAAACGGTACCGGTGTTTTCTTTCGCAGATTGATCGTATCGAACCAGTGGTCCTAGAAGATCGACAGAGGGCTCATTGGAACGGAAATTAAAATCTACAGTGCTATTTCTAACTAACCATAAGGACTGGTCGCTTAGAGGTCCAATTCCCCTTTTTCGCAAGATCATTCAATCAAAAGTTTGAGATAGCAATTTTGTTCAACATAATTGAAAGGTTCAATAACTATGCATCTGGGGATGACATGACCCCTCCAAATCCTCCGGAATGAGGGCTGTAAGTTACGAAATCTGTTCATTTTACATATAGTATTTATTATTGGGATGCAGACATATTTTTCAGAGAGAAGGGAATTTTCTGCAGGAGGGATAAATTCCCACGGGAATAATTTTTAGTTATGAGGGAATTTTTCAGGGGTGAGCTTTCCAGGGAAATTTAGCACGGGGGGAACTCACCAGTGTTCCTGTACAAAATTCTTTTTATTTTTTTAATTTCTCCTTGGTTACTCAATTTTACAGGTGGAGGTGCTCCAGGGAATTGTTTGAGGGAAATTTTTAACAGGGTTGGAATTGCTTGGGGGATTTTTCCGTGGGAGAAAAACTTTTCCGTGCGGAAATTCCCCATTGAGAATTTTGTACAGGATAAAATTTCCACGGGGGAGAGGTCGGGAAAAAATTTCCACAGAGGGAGTTTCCGGCATCATTTGAGAAACGATCAGAAATTAAATAAAAAACCAGTCGTTTTCCAAACGAAAGTAGGCTAAGGAGAATTATTCTGGCAGAATATTCCGCAAGAAATTTTGGGAGGGAATTTTCAGCGAGGATGTAATTGTCAGGGGAAATTTTGTGGTAGAGATTTTACGCGAGAGGAAGTTTTCATGGGGGGAATTTTCCATGGAGGGAGGAGGTGGATTTCACCTTAAAATGTGAAAAACGATCAGAAATTAAGTAAAAACAAGTTTTTTCAGTGAAAGTAGGGACTAAAATTAAAACGAACAGAAATTTTTCTAAATATGAGAGAGGCTGCCTCCTCCTCAATACCTCACTCTTCAAGCTAAAGTTCTTTAGCACTTTAAAAAACCTTTTAATTTAAACAAATTATAGGTCTTCTCGAATAAAGGGATTACCAGCTGCGGGGGGTAAAGGCTCGAATGAGCATAGAAGTAATAAAAATCTGGCAGTTTTCTGTCAAAAATTTGGCAAAATCTTGAATGAAATTAAATTTTGCGTAAATATTTATGTATATAAATATTCAAACAACATTTGAACAACTAATAAATGTGTGATCCAGATTTTTGAATGTACATTCTTTTTTAAATGGTTCTTTAGTGTGTATGTTACACATCATTTTTGACTGACGTGAAAGTTAAATTGTTCCTTCCTTCTGAAAAATTCCTGGAAAAGTGGACAAGGGTGGCAATTCATGAAAATGTAATGGGGGAGCAATGATTTTTTAATTGTTTATAAAGATAAAAAGGTACTTTTCAAAATCTATGAGGGGAGGGCAATTTTGCTTTTTTTTTGCATTTTTATCAAAAATAACAAACCGTTGTTGCTCAAAATCAAGGGGGGGGGGGGAATTATATCCAAAAATAGTTTGCTTCACTGTTTCCTCTTAATTGCTCCCTGCCACCCACCCACCAATCCATTGAAACTGGACCTTCTTTTTAAATCTCTTAGTTGCAAAAAAGGACGGTGTTATGGTTTCCTTTTTTTTTCTAAGGAGTCATAAGCCTCATCTCGATTGGCATCATTCACCCTGTCAGCAGCATTTTTTGTAGTTGAATCATTTTTGGACAGCTGGCTATGACTGGATAGCCTTAAAAAACCTTGAAGGTTATGATTGACTGTCCAATTGAAGCTAGCCCTGCTGCCAGTAGGGTGAATTATGTCAAGAAAGACGAGGCTTTACCTCAATTGTCCGAGCTTAAAATAAAAGTTATATTTATTTTTCAGACTTTTTTCCCTGGACTTATATCAGCAGCTTATGTTCTTCGTCCATCTGGACTACTGCAAAAAGCCATTTCTGAAGTGAGTAGTAAATTATTTAGAGAAGATTTCAAATTTAAGGTGAGTAGACGATCAATGAAATCAACAGCTTCGCTTACCTAGGTAGTATCACTAGTAAACATGGTGGGTTCAGTGACGACGCTGAAAGTAGAATACTCAAGCCACAGGGTGTTCTTAGAAAATTGAAAAAGGACTGAAAGAATAGGAAGATATGTTTTTGACCAGAGATTAGAATGCTGGAAGCTACAGCAATGTCCGCAGTTAAGTATGGCTCTGAAGCGTGGGCGCTCCGAAACCCAGAGGAGAATTTATTAGATGTTTTTCAGAGAAATTGCATACGAATTATTTTGGGTACCCAACTGACTGACCGTATCTGAAACAGTAAGCTATACGAGAAATGTGATTCAACCCCGCTTTCTAGGGCTATAATAAGAGAAAGGTTGAGATGGCTAGGACACATTCTGCGGATGAAGGATGATAGACTGACAAAGATCATACTTTGTGACCAACCATCTATGGCCAAATGAGAAGCAGGTCATCCTCAAATGGGTTGGAGGATGTCGTTAGAAAAGATTTAAGGGACATGGGAAATTCTTGGGAGTGTGTAAAGAGGGAGGCTTTGAATAGATTGGGATGGAGGAGGATGTGCGTTGCTTTGTTGGCGTCAGGCGGCTTGGTGCTGCAGTAAGTTTTTAATTGTAGTAGTAGCAGAAGGGTTGTCAACAAAAAATTTTTTGATAAACTTAATTCTAAGTATATACAGAATAGTAAACTAGCTTCTCCTTCTACAAAATCGGACATGCGAAAGCGGTGGAGTCTTCTAAAGTCTAAAAAGTGAATTTTTAGTTCCAAATTTTCAAATCACTTTTTCCTCATAAAAAGGAGTTTCTTCCCCAGTTTCAGAAAAATTTTGATAGCAGCATTCTGAAAAAGAGTCTATTACCTCTCACCCAAGATGTTAAAAAGAAAAAAAAGTATGTCAATGAGAATTCAATTGTCAAACTCCCTAACCAGAGCCTCGCATCCACACCCCCTTCTATTACCTCTCACCCAAGATGTTAAAAAGAAAAAAAAGTATGCCAATGAGAATTCCATTGTCAAACTCCCTAACCAGAGCCTCGCATCCACACCCCCATCTGAAAAAAATAAGGAAAGTACTTTTTCTGTGTTAGTGGCACTAATGATATTTCTTTCATTTCTAGGGAAGAAATATGAAATTCCCAGTTTTGGGAAGGTCAAGGATAGTAACGAATACATACTCATTTGTTGTTTATTTTTCCAGAGGATTTTTGTATTGAGTTAATGGTCGTAGTACCTTTGGATTGGGCTCATTTGAATGCAGATTGAAAATTCTAATACTTTTGGGTAACGAAAAACATTGCATCATGGAAAAAATTTTCCGCGCATTTATTGCACCATATTTATGCCGCAAAACAGCTATTACGACCTCGACTGATTCATAATGCAACCAAGCGAATATTTTGAGACAACCAACTGGCTAAAATATATCGAAAGGCTATTTTAAAATCTCCCAGCTCTAGTGGCCATAATGCCACAAGATAGTGTATTTTTTTCCCTACATGTGACCTTTTACATTTTCTACAGCATTTACGCAGTCCATGTCAAATGCACTGGAATCATGGACCATATGTTCAGTAGCCCTAGTGATTATAAAACATTGCATAATCTGCTGCACCCTGATGAGCAGCGTTTGTCTGGTTATGGGTAAGAGTACCTTTCATGGGGATGCGTTATCTGAAACCTGAGAATTTAATTTTTAGGCGAAAAAAATCTCTCTGAGAGACTCTTCAAATAGATAGGCTAGAGGGAATTAACTCTGACCTCTTTTATCTCGAGTTTTTATCTCGAAGCGTTAGCCCTTATTGTCAAAGCATTATTATATGAAATTGAAAATCGAGCAAAATCCTCTTAAACAATGGGGGCTTCAGAGGACGAGAGCCCCTATTGTATTTATGATTAGCCTGACCTAAGTTTTGTATTTAAATAAATACAAATAAAAAAACCAAGGATTTATTAAATAAAAGGAGAAAAGACTATGCAACTTAAGGAAAACTGAAATTGCCCTATATAGAAGAGGACCCATTTCCAACGCTCTCTCTTCATGCCACAATTGGATTTCATTTTCTTTGCCTTCGTAATGAATACTGCAACATAAAAGCAAAGTGATAAAAATAATAATAAAAAAAATACTTCAATAATGACAGGGTTTGTTTGTCCACATTTTCTTTAAGCAGAATACTATATGCTTTATCACAAAATATCGCAAAATAATTTTCTGTTCAGATGTTATAAAAAGCACTCCGGAAATAAAATGCATGTAATTGCAAACGGCCTATTTTTGGTGCTTTCTAGACTTTGACTAATGCTTTCTTGCAAATGATTAAACACACAAATTAATATGCAAGTAATTGTGCAATAAAAAAGTGGAGACAATAAAATGCAACAAATATAGGCAGCTAGTAATTACACTGTTTATGCTCCGACTGCTTTTCAGAAATCTTGCACCGAAAATTGTTATTGTTTAAAACTTTTGTAAACAAATAAGCTGTTTCATTCTTGAAGCAATAAAAAGAATTAATAGCTGTTCAATACATCGCTTTTGTTCAAGTATTCATTAATGAGGCACAGAATAAAGAATTTGGCATTCAGCAAAAAAAAAGCGGGGATTGAAGGCGTGGCAACTCCCCTCATGTATAGGGTAATGTCTTTTCTTTTTAGATTTTAGAATTGCTTTTTCTTTTCATTTGAAAGCACTTATTTTAATATCAAACTCAGGATAATTCTCAAAATAGGCTGCCATTCCCTCACCACAACCCCCCCCCCCCGCTCAAACTCAATCTTGTATCTCACTCAAGAACAATTGTCCCTTCTATCTGGTTATTGGCCCACTACACAGCCCATAGCAGGCTGTGTTTTAGGTTGTAGTTTGTGAAGATTTTATGGAATTTTTTTCCAGGTTGTTATTTGCTCATGTTTAGAAGACTTACACAATCATGTAGATCCAACTCAACTTTCCTCTGAATTCGGAGGAAGCCTGAAGTACAACCATGATGAATGGATTGATGTTCGAATGGTAAGTCCCCAAGCAGGCCTTCATAATAAAATAACACAAATTTTTAAACAGAGAAGATTTTTCTTTACCACAACTATTGTCGGGGGATGAGAAAATAAAGGAAGAATAAAAATAAAATAATTAAGAAAAATACAAAACCAAACGAGTGAATCAAGCAAAAAGATAAAGCAAATGTTTCGGCAGAAATATTTTTAAGCAGGAATCTTACCTCATTAAAGAAATAAATAAAAAAAATAAAATAAAATAAAGGAAGAAAAGAAAAACTAGCCTTTGAAGTAACCTGAACAGAAAGAATGAAATTACTGAGGGGTCGAGGGGTCACCCGTAGAGCCCCCTGGTATCATATCGAGAGCGCCACCTGTTCGAACTACTCCGCCATACCGTGCTTCTTCATGCCACGCATGGAAACATTTCTTCATATAATTTTTATTTCATTGTAGCTGAGTTCTATTTTTTCTTTTTCTCGAAATTATCTACAAAGGGTTGACTGTTTTGTATGCTTTGTTGAAAAGACCAGATTATAAATCTTAAAGTGTCAAAATTAAATAAAAGTCTTTCATTTTTCAAATTGATAGGCAGTTGAAAATACAATCTATTCTAAAGCGAGAGAACATTAGTACATTATCAAGGGTTTAAAGGAACCAAGCATATCTTAAAACCTTGAATTCAAATATTATATTCTTAAATCAGCCTAAAGAAATGAAACTTTCCAGGCTTAAGGTAAAGTGACAATATATTGTTCTATATTTTTTGCTTTAGAACAGGTTCAGGGACGTACGCAGGGGGGGGCCTCCGGGCCCGGCCCCCCCCCCGAAATCTCACGATTTTTTTCATTGTCCCATAATTTTCTGATTTTTCTCACAGAATAATGGGTTTGAAGAATTTGCCCCCCCCGAAACAAATTGGGCCCCCCAGAAATAAATTCCTGCGTACGTGCCTGAACAGGTTATATTTATGTTATCGCCTCTTAAGGATGGGTTGCATAATATATCGCGAATTTTAGATATTCAAGCATAAGTTCAGGAATCCCTAAACTGGAACCCTCGCGTTCCCAACCAGCCATGAAAAGCCTAAATTGAAAATTTAAGGCATAAAAGTTAATGATAAATGATTTATTATTTGTTCTAATTGAGGACCAGTTACAATGTGCTACCGGTTCCTAATCAGTAGACCATGGTCCGCTTTGTCATTAGTTCCACCATATCGTAAAATTTCCGGTATTTTGTGTAACTAATGGTAAATGCCGTTGAAGTATCTTTGGGAACATTTAAAGTAGAAAGTGACGTACGTCCTAATGGTGAACGAAGGGAGCGAAGAAGGGACAGCAGGAACGTCATAATTTTCAAGAAAATACAAGTAGTAGACTACAACAGTAACAGCTCATTGCAGCGTCAAGCCGTCTAATGTCAGCACAGCTGCGCACGCTCCTCTTCTATCCATTTGGATACAGCACTGAACAGGCTCAATGAAATTTATTTCACAAATAATGAATTATTTACCGCTCCTTCCCCCAGACATTATGTAAAGCAGGTTACCGAAGAGTGACAGCGGCTTTAGGAGCACTAGAAAGCAAAAGTCTCTTGGATAAAATTTATATTCTTCTAACCTTTTTGCTACCTTCGTAAAAATGAACAAATATTAAGAAAGACAAAAAATAATGAAACTATACACTTGATTACATTTGATAGTCATCAAAATTTGATGGTCTTAAGACTTGATTGTCGTCATTGGAGGGGGCATAGAATTCAGAGATTTTTATAGAAAAAAGTTACCCCTCTAGACTTTGAAAAAATACATGCCTCCTCCCATATTTTTAGTAATTGCTGCAACTGGTCAGCGGAGTAAAAGTGGATCACAGAATAATCCCAAGACTCTATAAAAGATTTTTCCTAACAAGACCAAAAACGGGGGGATTCAGTTGGGTGCGCGGGGAACGGTTTTTCAAGGAGAAGGGGTTCATTATAAAGTGCTTACTAAACTCAAGGAAACAGACAATTCAAAATATTTCATTTCATTCCATGCCTTCTTTCTCTACTAATAATTGACCACTGGTTCTAATATTTATTTCTTGACGTCCATTTCAGAGCATAGAAAAATTCTCTGACAACGTTTTTCCTAACAAGACAAGATTTTTCCTAACAAGATCAAAAACGGGGGGATTCAGTTGGGTGCGCGGGGAACGGTTGTTCAAGGAGAAGGACTTCATTATAAAGTGCTTACTAAACTCAAGGAAACAGACAATTCAAAATATTTCATTTCATTCCATGCCTTTTTTCTCTACTTATGAAAATTGACCACTGGTTCTAATATTTATTTCTTGACGTCCATTTCAGAGCATAGAAAAATTCTCTGACAACGTTTTTCCTAACAAGACAAGATTTTTCCTAACAAGATAAAAAACGGGGGGATTCAGTTGGGTGTGCGGGGAACGGTTGTTCATGGAGAAGGGGCTCATTATAAAGTGCTTACTAAACTCAAGGAAACAGACAATTCAAAATATTTTATTTCATTCCATGCCTTTTTCTCTACTTATAAAAATTGACCACTGGTTCTAATATTTATTTCTTGACGTCCATTTTAGAGCATGGAAAAATTCTCTGACAGCGTTTTTCCTAACAAGACAAGATTTTTCCTAACAAGACCAAAAACGGGGGGATTCAGTTGGGTGTGCGGGGGACGGTTGTTCAAGGAGAAGGGGTTCAATGTAAAGTGCTTACTAAACTCAAGGAAACAGACAATTCAAAATATTTTATTTCATTCCATGCCTTTTTTCTCTACTTATAAAAATTGACCACTGGTTCTAATATTTATTTGATGACGTCCATTTTAGAGCATAGAAAAATTCTCTGACAACGTTTCGGAAATGTCTACCTCCCTGAAGAAATTTTCCCGACGACTGAATGAATCCGAAGTACCCAATGAAGTTACTACTATCGAGTTTTTACTGTTAAATCAGGTAGGAAATAAATTTTATATTTTGTTTTCATATAGCTTATTGACCAATCAGTTTAAACGTAGTCAGTGGTTGTGAGAGCAGTTCCCCCCTTCTCCTAGGTCCCTAGAGCTATCATATATTTCCAAAAACAGTGAAATGTATAAAGAAAGGGAATGAAAGGAAGTTAACACTCCCCTCCCCATCTCTATGTAAAATTCTTGCTAAGCCCATACCGCCCAAGCAATTTAATAAACATATTTTATGGTGAAGGTTATAAACATCAGAACATCATCTAAGGCTGTCTCCTACAGTGTCCGTCGCAAGTTGCTTAAGATTGGTGTGCCGGTGAGTTAGCTATTGGGGCCAAAGGAGTGTACTTGTCCGGGTACATAATCTGTTGGGGCGCTATTTAAATAAACGTGTTTTTTGTTTTGCTTTGATTCTAGAGCATTTTTTAATGGGAGGAGGCAGCACTACCCCTGGGCACTGAAAAACCTACCTAAGCCTCTGGGTTATGCTTGAGCGTTGAAATGAGCAAAATAATAAATATGGCCTGAAGCCATTACTAGTTTTTCAAGAATCATAGGCAGCGCAATGGCGCTGCTTAAGTAAAGAAAGATGTTGGCACAATGCATAATTTTTTTTTTTTTTGGTTTTGGCCAGGGCACTTCGTATCAAAGGAGATGTTGTAGAAACTTCGAAAAGGGCTCATTCGATTGGAAATTGGAATGGCCCCTTCCACGCCCACCATATCCCCAAACAAATCCAATCAAAATTTTGAGATAGCCATTTTGTTCAACGTAGCTGATATCCAGAGAGAAATTATGTTTTTGAGGAGGACACTCCTCCCACAGCCCTCAGGGCAAGGGTTGTAAGTTTTGCCCTGGGGGTATATAGGGTTTTTTTATAGAAAGCTTTGTCGTAGAAACTTCACAAAGAGCTCATTCGATTGAAATTCAAAGGGCTAGTGCCCTATTTAATAGTTGAAAGTGATTGGAGGGCAGCTAACCTCCCTCTCGCGCCCAACTTTTCCCCAAACACATCCAATGAAAATTTAGATAGCCATTTTGGTCAACGTAGTTGAAAGTTCTAGAAGTCGGGTCTTTAAAGATGACAATCCCCCCACCACAGCCCTCAGGGCAAGATTTGTAAGTTATGCCCTGGGGTATATACAGTTTTTATAGAAAGCGTTGTCGTAGAAACTTCAAAAAGGGTTCATTCGATTGGAAATTGAAATTGCTAGTGCCCTTTTTTATAGTCGAAACTGATTGAAAGGCAACTAACACCCCTTCCACGACCACCATTTCCCCAAACATATCCAATAAAAACTTTGAGGTAGCCATTTTGTTCAACGCAGTTGAAATTTCTGGAAATTATATCTTTGACCAGGAAACTCCCTCACAGTCTTCAGAGCAAAGGGTATAAGTAATGCCCTGGGGGCATATAAGGTTTTTATTGAAAGCTTTGGCGTAGAAATTGAAAAAGGCCTCATTCGATTGTAAATTGAAATGGCTAATGCCCTTTTGAATTGTCGACAGTGATTAGAGGGCAAATAACCCCCTCTCACGCCCACGTTTTCCCCAAACACACCCAACCAAAATTTTTAGATAGCCATTTTGTTGAACGTAGTTGAAAGTTTTAGGGATTAGGTCCTTAAGGATGACACCCCCCCCCACAGCCCTGAGGGCAAGGGTTGTAAGTTATTTCCTGGGGGCATATAAGGCTCTTATAGAAAGCGTTGTCGTAGAAACTTTAAAGAGGGCGAATTCGATTGCAAATTGAAATGGTTAGTGCCCTTTTTAATAGTTGAAAATGATTGAGGACAACTAACCCCCTCTCTTGCCCACCATTTCCCCAAACACACACAATCAAAATTTTGAGATAGGCATTTTATTCAACGTAGTTGAAAGTTCTGGAAATTATGTCTTTGAGGATGACCCGCCCCCCCATAGCACTCAGGGCAAGGGTTGTCAGTTATGTCCTGGGGGCGTATAAGGTTTTTATAGAAAGCGATGTTGTAGAAACTTCAAAAAGAACTCATTTGACTGGCCAGAGCACTTGGTATCGAAGGAGTTGTCGTAGAAACTTCGAAAAGGGCTCATTCGATTGGAAACTGGAATGGCTAGTGCCCTTTTTAATAGTCGAAAGTGATTGGAAGTCAACTAACTACCCTTTCACGCCCACTATTTCCCCAAACACATCAAAGGGCTAATTCGCAGGGCTAGTGCCCTTTTTATAGTCGAAAGTGATGGGAGGGCAACTAACCCCCCTCTCACGCCCACCATTTCCCCAAACACATTCAATCAAGGCTAGAGATAGCCAATTTGTTCAAAGTAGTTGAAAGTTCTGGAAATTATGTCTTTGAGGATGACACCCTCCCCACAGCCTTCAGGCCAAGGGTTTTCAGTTATGCCCTGGGGGCATATAAGGTTTTTATAGAAAGCGAAATTGTAGAGACTTCAAAAAGAGCTCATTTGATTGGCAAGGGCACTTTGTATCGAAGGACTTGTCGTAGAAACTTCGAAAAGGGCTCATTCGATTGGAAACTGGAATGGCTAGTGCCCTTTTTAATAGTCGGAAGTGATTGGAAGTCAACTAACAACCCTTCCACACCCCCCATTTCCCCAAACAAATCCAATCAAAATTTTTAGATTGCCATTTTGGTCAACATAGTTAATTTCCTAAGAGAAATTATGTTATGAAGAGGACACTGCCCCCACAGCCCTCAAGGCAAGGGTTGTAAGTTTTGCCCTGGGAGCATATTAGGTTTTTATAGAAAGCTCTGTCGTAGAAACTTCAAAAAGGGCTCATTTGATTGGAAATTCAAAGGGCTAGTGCCCTTTTTAATAGTCGAAAGTGATTGGAGGGCAACTAACCCCCCCTCTCACGCCCACCATTTCCCCAGACACTTTCAATCAAAGCTAGAGATAGCCAATTTATTCAACGTTGTTGAAATTTCTCTAAATTATGTATTTGAGGACAACAAACCCCCCAGAGTCCAAAGGGCAAAGGTTGTAAGCTATGCCCTGGGGGCATATAAGGTTTCTTATAGATAGTGGTTGTCGTAGAAACTTCAAAAGAGGCTCATACAATAGGAAATTAAGAGGGATATTGCCCTTTTTAATAGTCGAAAGTGATTGGAGGGTAACTTACCCTCCTGTCACGCCCACGATTTCCCTAAACATATCCAATCAAAATTTCCAGATAGCCATTTTGTTTAACGCAGTTGAAATTTCTGGAAATTAGGTCTTTGAGGATGACACGCCTCCAGACTCCTCATAAGTTATTCCCTGGGGGTATGTAATGTTTTTATTGAAAGCTATGTCCTAGAAACTTGAAAAATGGCTCATTCGATTGGAAGTCAAAGGAATAGTGCCCTTTTTAATAGTCGAAAGTGATTGGAGGGCAACTAACCCCACTCTCACGCCCACCTTTTCCCCAAATACATCCAATCAAAATTTTTAGATAGCCATTTTGTTAAACTTAGTTGAAAGTTTTGGAAGTTAGGTCTTTGATAATGACACCCCCCCCCTACAGCTCTCACGGCAAATTTTCAGTTATGTCCTGGGGGCATAAAAGGTTTTTGTTGAAAGTGATGTTGTAGAAACTTCTAGGAGAGCTCATTCGATTGGTAATTGAAAGGGCTAGTGCCCTTTTCAATAGTCAAAAGTGATTGAAGGGCAACTAACCCCTTCTCACGCCCACCATTTCCCAAACACATCCAATCAAAATTTTGATATGTCCATTTTGTTCAACGTAGCTGAAAATTATGAAAATTAGTTCATTGAGGATGATAACCCCCTTAGAGCCCTCAGGGCAAGGGTTGTAAATTATGTCCTGTGGGCATATAAGGTCTTTATAGAAAGTTTCCTCGTAGAAATTTCAAAAAGAGCTCATTTTATTGGAAATTGAAAGGGATAGTACCCCTCTGAATAGTCGAAAGTGACTCGAAAGCAACTAACCCCCACTCACGCCATTTCCTCAAACACATTCAATCAAAATTTTGACATAGCCATTTTGTTGAACCTAGTTGAAAGTTATGGAAATTAGGTCCTTGAAGATGACAGCCCCCCCCCCCTCCACACACACACACACTTCAGAGATAAAGTTGTAAATTATGCCCCGGGGGTATATAATGTTTTATATTGAGCGTTGTCGTAAAATATCAAAATGGGCTCATTCGTTG
>JAQQPU010017687.1:0-11170 GCA_029168905.1 Artemia sp. Kazakhstan ARC1039
AAAAAAAGCTTTCAAGATACAAAAATAAATTTTTGTTTAAAATTTTAATTAAAGAATAGTGACTATTTCACTCTTTTTCACAAGGGACCCCATTTCATTGTCTTGAATATACATCAATATCAAATTCAAACCCTATATATAAGTATTATTCTCAGCTTTGCCAAAAAAATTATTGATCCTCTATCTTCAATTGCTCAAAAATATCACATGTCACACTCAAAACTTAGCTGACACTCCTTTGCAATTTCTACAGACACGGTAATGACTCTTGTCTTTATATCACTCCTTTCCGCTCCATCAGCCTCCAATAGTGTAAAACCACTCATTATTAAAGTGCTTTCAAAAAACTTAAGAAACCGTTTCTGTGAGTCAGGAAGTAGGATTTTGCAAACAAGTTTCAATGGTGCTATTGACCTAAATTGTATAAGTGCCACAGAAATAATTATAACCTTACTACTGGTAGTATTTTTTTAGTATTCTGCCCTATTGGCTTAATGGACTTTGTTGCATTGGTCTTTAAACGGTTAAATTATATCACAGTCAGATACTATTTCTTTTTTAAATATTCTACCAAACAAATGCCATATATTTCTATGTGTTTCTTACAGATCAAAATTTTATATGCTACAACTACAACACTTTATAAACTCATGGGGAACCTCTTAACTCACAGGATTTTAAGGGTGAGCCTCCCGGTAAGATCAGTCAAATTTTAAGCTTCATTCGGTTACTTGGCCGAAACAGCACCGTTTAGTACCTCCACAGTCACTTCTGCCTTGTAACAATATTCCCATTACCCCCACCCTACTCGGAGGCTGTACCCAGATAAACTATTATATAATTGTAATAGTGGATAAAATTAGTATTCATTCTTCCTCATTAAATTTTTCGTTTTATTTCTCAAAACTTTAGTTGTTATTTCATTTCTTTCACTCATTACAGTGCTTCAGTGATTACTCACTAGCACATTGAATTTGAAAATTTCAGCCTAGGTTCGTCTGAATGAAATCTTTTCCCTCTTTCTATTTTTTTCATTTATATTAATTCGACCAAAGTGTAAAAGACCCATGTAGCTTCCATAGCCTCTTGTGAAATGTAAATAATTTATCCTTGGTAACACAAGTCATTATTATCTCGGCAGTCAGGAAATAGATCATTATTTTATAGATAATTAATATCCCTGTAGCTTAGGACATCGCCGTTCAACTAAATGTATCAGTATACCTAAGAAATTCGAACCTAGTTATTAAAAAAACTCAATGAGTATTATCGAAGCTATTAAAATTCTAAAAAATAAGTTTAAATAAAAAAGACTTTTATCATTGCAACCCAAATGAGCCGACTTAAAATTAAATAAGAAAAGAAACTACGCCATACATTGGATTTCCATCCCCTAGCTTTTCTTTACGGCCCCCTGTTCTTTGTGTTAAGGTTTAACTTTTGCATAAGATCACTGAGCTCATCTTTGTGGGCCATCCATCTAGGGCCCAACAAACAGTAGGTCGTCTCAAGATGGGATGAAAAAAGGTCACGAGAAAAGATTTAAGGCATAGGATTTAACTGAAGACGTGAGCCTCCTCTTGATGTCATGATGTCATCACAGGTTTTTTACAACCACCCTAGGAAAATACTAATTCTTCCTTAAAGTCTTTACTTATTTGATCGTTTTCGTGGACAGTCATAACCGCTTTCTCTCTGTCACTTGTTATTCTCGCTGCCGTTTACCTTCGAACCACGTATTTCTTTGTTCTCGCTGTGGCATAGCTTTTAGCAGCATACTTCTTCGTTCTTCACTTTCATATCTAATTTGTTCTACTCCTTGTTGTCGCTTGTATTGTAACCGCATATTTCTTTGATCTTCACTTTTGTTTTGACTTGTTTTAATTCTTGCTGCCGATTATCTTCGAACCGGCTATTTTTTCGTTCTTCACTTTTGTTTTTGAGCTGTTGTACTTTTTTCTGACGCAAGTAATCTAACTGTATATTTCTTTGTTCTCCATTTTTGTTTATCATTACTTTAGACTTTTATTCAATACCCTTTACCTTAGCTGCTCGGATTCTTCATGTCCGGTCAGATCGGATTGGTCTTGTTACGTTTGATGATCTAGGTTGTTTTGTAATGTCGTTTGCGTCATCCGGGTTGCAGCGGTTGCTAACAATCTAGTAAGAGATAAATATATAAACGATACGTTCACTTTTCGGGGGAGGGGGGATGACATAAATTATTCTCTTGAAATGTTCTCAAAAATATGACGTCAATCCTATTATTTTTCTTTTCAATCATTTATTTCTTGTGTAATATTGCCTGCATCATAGACACTGAAAACGATACAACAACTACTGAGGCAAATATGACGTGTGTATGCTTTTTCAATGTATTCATAAATATGACATCACTTACATAAATATTTTTTTTTCCAAAATTGAGTACTTTAGTGAATTTTATCAAACTTATGACATATATAGATCGTTTTTTAGGCCAGAAAATTCAATTTTTCTGAAAAAACATGGAGCTGTATTCGAGAAAAAATAGATAAATACATAAACACACAATTATTGCTCGCTTATAAAAGTGTCCGCAGATTGGTTTTTCTGTTATTGATATGAGTCTATTTATTAACTCATTTCAAGAGAATAAGTTGTATCCCTCCCCTCCTTCCCTTCCAGCATTTATTGTTTATTTTTATATCTACGACGCAACCAACATTACAAAAGGAACATATGTAAGTATAAAATACTAAGTGTAATGAGTCCAGTTATAAAAGGCATTTTAAGCAGTTTATAATGTCTATGGGACAAATGAACAACCTAGACCATCAAATCTGAAAAGACTTATCTGAGCAGCTAAGGTAAAGGATGTTGAAAAAGCGTGAAGTAATGATAAACAAAAATTAATAACAAAGAAATATACAGCTAGAAAACATGCGTCAACGCCAATTACAACGAATCAAAAACAAAATTGAAGAACAAAGAAATATCCGGCTAGAAGATAAGTGACGATAAAAATTATAACAATTCAAAAATAAAAGTGAAGAACAAAGAAATATGTGGTTACAAGACATGCGACAACCAGAAGCAGGACGAATTAAATATGAAAGTGAAGAAATAAGAAATAGGAGGTTGAAAGATATGCCACAACGAGAGCCAAGACGTCATTGAAATTAGATATTACGAGCTGATTGATAATTAATTAAACGTCATATATGACTGTAACAAGTATAAAGACTTTTATATTAGTGCATGACGTCATTACATTATTGATACTTATAAATATGACGTTACTCATATGATTTTTTTTCTGAAAAAAAAACTTCTAACGAATTTTCTCAAACATTTGACTTATCAAGATTTTTTTTAGGCCAGAACATTCCAGGATGTCAATTCCCAAAAAATATGTAGCCGTTTTCAAGAAAAAGTCTGCACATACATCAATAAACATACAATTACTTCTCGTATAAAAAGAGAAGATATTTATCTACTCTCTTTAAAAGAGCAAAAATTTTATATTTACGTATATACAAATATTTATTTTTTCTCGAAAAAGGATTCACATTTTCTGGGAAAATTGGCACCCTGACACTTTCTGGCCTAAGTTTCAGAAATTAGTTTAGAACCTAAATTTTGAAATAAGTTCATGAGTGACGTCATATTTAAAAGCAAATTTCAACAGCTTAAAATACATCATTTCCGCCCCAGGAGTGGTCGTATCGTTTCAAGTATATATAACACATGCAAACTCATAAACAGCGCAATAGAGCTGCCGAAGTAAAGAGCGATATGGGCACAATCATTTTTTTCTGGCCAAGACACTTTGTACAGAAAGAGTCGTTGTAGAAACTTCAAAAGGAGCTCATTCAATTGTACATTGAAAGTTCTAGTTCACTTTTTAAATGTCAAAAGTGATTGGAGGGCAACCAGCCCCCCCCCCCTTCCACGCCCATCATTCTCCCATACAAATCCAATCAAAATTTTGATATAGTGATTTTGTTATGCATATTTGAAAGGTCCAGTAATTGTGTCTTTGGGATTAGCAACCCCCCTACAGCCCAAAGGGTAAATACTATAAAATATACTAGTTACCCATTATTAACATATAATGTTTTTTATGGATTTGGTGGTAATATAAAGTTTGGAGGGGGTCATTCTAGCGGAAATCCGAAGTTGTAGTGCTCTGTTTAAGAGTCTATGGTGATTAGAGGGCATCTAGCTACTCCCCCACGTCTTCTTTTCTTCAAATACATCTGATAGAAACTTTTACATAGCCATTTAGTTCAAAATAGTCCCAAGATCATATAAAAAGTCGTTCTGGGTTAAAAAAAATTCGAGGGCCTGTGGGTATGGTTTGTAAGTTATTTCCAGGGCTGGCTCATTTGGTTGGAAACTGGAAGTTATTTTAGTTCCTTTTTAAGAGTCAAAAGTAATCGGAGGGCAACTACCCTCCCTCCCCCCCCCTTGACACCCACTTTTTCCCAAACAGTTTTGATCGAAATTGTAAGATAGCCATTTTTTCAAAATAGTTTAAAGATCATATAACAATGCCTCCAGGGTTGACACAACTCCCCAAACACCAGGAGCAAGGGTTGTAAGTTGTGCCCCGGGGCATTAAAGTTTGTATGGATTGATCGTTTAAACTTTGGATGGAGCTTATTTGATTAGAAATCAGAAGTTCTAGTGCCCTTTTCATGAGTTAAATGTAATTGGAGGGCAAACAGCCCCCTCCCATGACCATCATTTTCCAAAGCATATCTGACCAAAGTTTTGTTGAAAGGCCCGTAATAATGCCTTTAAAGAGGTCAACCCCCAATAGCCTTCAGGGCAAGGGCTGTAATGTACACAATGCGTCCAATGCTAACATATAGTATATGTTAACCCAAAGGTGATATCTCCATCCTACTATTACTACTACTACTACTACTACTTTTACTACTATTCCCACTATTACTGCTGCTACTACTATTACTACTGCTACTACTAATACTGTTACTACTACTACTGCTAACAAAGGTAACACTACTACTGCTACTTCTACTAAAGCTAAGGGTAATAAGGGGAAACTTTTGGGGAACGTTGAAACAGTCTTTAAATAAATCGAAACAAGCTATATGCAAATAGGTTGTCTCGAGGACGCTTATGCAATGTATCAGGAAAGGTTTATGGCATTAAGTCGAAGCTTTCGACTTTTTTTTTCAGCGTGTCTTGATGGGTATGTTCAAAAAAAACTATTACAAGTATTGTTTATTATTAAAAATATAGCATACTATTAGAAGCATTGCTACCTACTGAACCTACGGGTAGTAGGGTGAAACTTTCAAAGAATGTTTAGGTTAATGTTGAACTAAATCAAAACAAGCTATTAACCTGTAGATTGTTGGCTTACATTATTAAGTTGGATCTGTAATTGCTTTAAATAATGAGACTCAGGTCAAACTTTTAGGGAAGGTTTTGGGAAAGTTTCTATTAAACGAAAAAAAACTATATTCATGCAGGTTTTCAAAAGAGCATACAAGCAGTATCATAGGAACCGCAGCTGCATCATAGTAACTTTTAATGGAGATCATTCAATTGGAATTTAAAAGTATGAGTGTGCTTCTTAATAGTCACAAGCGATTGGAGAGCAAACAGTCATCTTCCCAATTCCATTAATGCTCCAAACACAGTGAATCAAAATTTTGAGATAGCCATTTTGTTCAACAGAGTTGAGTAACTCTCGTCTTTGGGGCCGTTGGGAATGTCAGCCCCCCACTGTCCTCAGAGCAATGGCTGTAAGTTATGTGATTTTCCCATTGTTTGCATATAGTTTTTTTCATTAGGAAATTGGGCTTGTTTGAGCTATGGTGTTTTCTCGAGAATAGCTTAGGGTGTTATGTTGAAACGTTCAAGGTGTGTTGAAAAGGATGTTGAACTAACAAAAAGTCGCTCTCTGTATACTGACACTACTAAAACTACTGCTACTTCTGGTACTACTTCTGGTGCTATTATTAGTGCTACGACTACTACTGCTGAGTCTAAGGGTAGGAGTTTAAACTTTCAGAGAATGTTTAGGGGGGATCTTGAACTAAATAAAAACACACTTAGAACAAACAGATTGTCAAAAGGGTGTATCAACAGTAACCCAAGAATAGTCTAGGGTATTCAGTTGAAAATTTCAGAATACTTTAAGGGGGACGTTGAACCAGGTGAAATGCAAAATGGGCATACTACTACAAATTCTGACACGATTACTACTACAGCTACTACAACTCCTACTACTTCTACGACTACTACCACTACTAAAACTACTACTGCGATGACTATTACGTGTCCAACTGAATTCAAGCGTATTACAGTAATGTTCAAGGGAATGTTGAAGAGGATAATAACTAATAAGCTATATTGAAACACACTATGTGGATGCAGGTTATTAAAAGACCCTAACACCTATATCTCAGGAACAACTTAAAGTATTAAGTTGAAACATTCAGTTCATGTTAAGGGGGATGCTGAACCAACCAAAAGGTATCATATGTATACTATCCCTACAACTTCTACTATTACTAACACAACTCTTAGGGTTAAGTGTATTAAGGAAACATTTCCAGAAAATGTCGAAGGGTATTTTAATCAAATTGAAACACGCTGTAAGTGTGCAGGGTGTTAAATGACCGAATCAACGCTATAAAAAACAGCTTAGAGCATTGAGTTGAAACTTTAGGGCATTCTAAGGGGGTATGCTGAGCTAATGAAAATGCACTACGTGCATACTACTACTACTAGTAGTAGTAGTACTACTACTGCTGTTAGTACTAATGTTAATACAACTAATGGTATTAATGTCGAAGTTTCAGGAACTGTTGATCGAAATGTTGTGCCAGAATCAAGCCAAATTATGTGCATTTAAATTGTCAACAGGGTGCATCAGAAATATCTCAGAAACTGCTTAAAGTATTAAGTTGAAACCATCGGGGCAAGAGAAGGGGATGCTGTGCTACATTAAAATGATACAATGTGAATACCATTACTGCTTACTACTAATTCTAGTACTGCTATCACTAATACTACTCCTGTTGCTTCTAATATTATTTCTGCTAGGGTATACAGTTTAAAGGGTATAGGGTGTACCCTAGAGGTATAACCAGAATAGTATATAAAGCAAAAACTTTCATGGAAAGTCTATGTTGCTTTAAAACTAAATCAAAAGACACTATGTGAATGCTGCTTGCCCATAAGACGTCAAAAGTATCTTAAGAGTGACTGAGGGTATTAAGTTGAAACTTGTTTTTTTTTTCTTATTTTAAATCATATGAGGGTTGAAAATGACCTGTCCCACATTCAGTTTAATATAAGAAAAGGAAACGATCAAAAATGGGGTTTTTAAGGCCAAACGAGAATACTGAATAAACAAACAAAGCGAATATTTCGAGAGGACAACCACCTCTCTTCTTCAGCGCGAAACGAAATAATTTATTCAAGGAAAGTGCCGAAGAAAAAAAAAACAGCAAAAAACAAACGCGGAAAGTCGATGTGAAAAGAACCAAAAAACCAATGAAAAAACCAAAAACTTAAAGCATGAATAAAATTCAATAAAAGCCAAAAATTAAAAGAATTAAAACAAGATACCTAACAACCATAAAAGCGAGTCATTGGCCAATATCCGTGATTTGAACAAAATCCAAAAAATTATGAAGCGCCGCCGACGGATACTAGCGAACAACTGAGAAATAAAAGAAAAGAAAACAATTCTTTCACTCAAAAAGAAAACGAACCAACAATTAAATAAGTTGGAGAACTATGTCATCTGATATCGGATTTTAATTATTGCATTTCTCGCAGAAACCCTTTGAGACCTAAGGGGTTGTTCACGTGTTTGATTATATGATTGGGAAAGTGGTTCAAGGTTTATTTCAGGGATTACTAAAGTATCGGCTTTTATGGTTGTTAGGTATTTGATTTTAATTCTTATAATTTTTGAATTTTTTTATATTTCATTCATCTTTTAAGTTTTTGTTTTTTTCATTGGTTTTTTGGGTCTTTTCACATTGACTTTCCGCGTTTGTTTTTTGTTGTTTTTTTTTTCTTCGGCACTTTCCTTGAATACATTATTTCGTTTCGCGCTGAAGAAGAGAGGCGGTTGTCTTCTCGAAATATTCGCTTTGTTTGTTTATTCAGTATCTCGTTTGGCCTTAAAAATCCCATTTTTGATCGTTTTCTTTTCTTATATTATGGCAGGCCAATATGGTTTAAGAAATTATATTCTGTTTAATCTCCAAGTGTTTATAAAAAAGTTCAACTTTTGTATAGCAATGGTTTTAAAAAATTAACCTTCTAAATCTGTGCACCCTTGAGAATTAATTTTTAAGGGGTGCTCCAGAAGGCCAAAAAAAATTTGGGTTTTGCAACACGATTGTCGCTAAGGAAAAAAGGAAAAATAGCGGATACAAATGAACACGCATCCAACTGATGATTTTTCTTTGGAACTGTGCATAAATATCTATGCTTATTTGAGCCAAACTTTCGTTACCTCCATTGCTAGGTTTTTCGAAATGCTAAAGTTGGCGAGTTTGTCATCTTGCTGATGCCTTTATTTATGATGTTTCAAAATTTTCTGGGTATTTAGAGTTTATAAACGTCGGGTCTACTGTTAATGTGTTTATTTCTTTTAATAAACCTTTTTTTTCTTTTTTTGCATGTTGTATTTAATGAAGGAGTAATAGTGATGCTAAAAAAACTGAAATGAGATATAGAAGCATCTTGAAACAGAAACTAAAATTATTATTTTTATCACATGCTTATAAAATACATAGATAGGTGATAGATAAGGGTAGTCGTCTATACCCACATCCCTCTTCCCATACGCCACGTATACGTTTGCTTTATTCCTTTAGTGATAAACAAAACATGTTAAAATGTATGTAGCGCGAAATAAAGAAAAGGTATAGGATGTTAAATAATCATAGAAAAGGAATTACCTCACGCTTGTTAAATTCTCTTGCCTATCAGTGATGCAAAGGCCAGATGAAAATTTACAACAAATTATATTAGCAATTTCAAAAACAACACAACTAAACATTGTGTGCTATAGTCTAATGATGTGAAGATTAACAGTGAATACAGAATAAAGACTTATCAGTTATAACTTAAAATGACGTTACATAATCCCCAATATAGTCTATTCAGAGTTAATGCAATCTCAAATGAAGTGTTGCGATACTCGAACTGATAGAAAGAACGCAAGACATCAAATGAAGTTCCTGCTGTGCATGTAACTGATGAAAAGGCTCTTGCACTATCTTCTTTTTTTACTGACTCTAGCATTAAAATAATACCTTTCCTTAGTTACCAGAGCTCGCCAATCATTCCGTCAATCTTTTCGGGTTCCATCCCTGCGTAGAGGAAGTATTCTATCACTAAATGGCTTCAATACTGCGAAATCAATGACAGACGTACCATTTTCAAGGACATTGTCTGAGTCAAGACAAATGGAAAAAATAGATAGCGCAGAAGAGCTAGAAGGTGATGATACTGAAGTGTACAAAAGGTAAGATGCTTTTGCAGTTTAAAATTTTGTGGTAAACAGTGAGGAAGTGAGTTAAAAAAAACAGGTATATTTTTTTAAACAGAGTTTCTGTTCCAGGTTTTAGAACGATTCGCCATTCAAATGCACTGCAAGACAGTGTATACCAATCTTGCTATTAGAACAGTCACTTGCCATCATATTCGTGAGGTGAATGAAGGGACCTCTTAGTCATTTCGACTATTTTACCGACCGAGATCCTTATTTCTGTTTGAATTCGTAAATCTGCATTAGAATTACGGTTAATTATATAGCCCTCAGTAAAAGCGGTAGAACTGGTATATTCATATAAAGATAGAGAGAGGTTTGAGGGTAGCGGTGGAAATAACTCTCTAATTTCCCTAATTAGGAAAATTTTCATTTTCTATTTCAGTCTCCTACGTGATTTTCAAAGGTATGGAAGGTATTGACGACTACCTTTGTTTATTTTAAATGTTAAGGTGGTGGGACAAAATTTCTTCTTTTGCCTTCGCTTGTAGCCTATTTTGTCATTATGAAAGACATATCGCCAAACCTTTGTTTCTTTTAATTGTTCAGGTGGTAAGACAAACACTTCTTTTTCTTCCAACAATTTATCTAGTCCATATTTTTGATTTTCAAAGGTATGGTAGGCATTGGTGACCTTATCCATGTCAAAATCCAAAACCCAATCATCATCGCTATCATTTTCAATTTGTTTGGTTCGTTTTACCTCGGCTTAACTTTCGTCATTATGAAATACATATCGCCGAACTTTCGTTTTCTTAACAAATGTATAGTAGGCATTGATGACCTTATCCATGTCAAAATCCCGAACCCATTCTTCATCATTATCATTTTCAATTTTGATTCTCGCTGTCCAGGTTGATTTTTATTGATTCGCTCACATATTCGGTGTCGCATGTCTTCTAACCGCATGTTTATTTGCTCTTCGTTTTCATTTTTGACTTTCTCACATAATCGGTGTCGCAAGTCTTCTAACTGTCTGTGTCTTTGCTCTTCACTTTCATTTCTGACTCGCTCACTTGCTCGGTGTCGTATGTCTTCTAGCCTCGTGCGTCTTTGCTCTTCATTTTTATTTTAAACACGTTTTAATTGTCGTTTTCGCATATCTTCTAACCGCCCGTGTCTTTGCTCTTCATTTTCATTTTTGATTACTTCAGACAATTTAGTAATGGCCTTTGCTTTAGCTGTCCGTATTGGTGTTGTCGCAATTGATGGTCCAGGTTGTCAAATTTCACATCTTATCACGTTTGATATTTCAGGTGTTGGTTCCAAAGAATCATCATTTATAGTGACTGCAACTGCAAATTTTCGTTGGAAACAATTTTCGTTTCGCAAATTGCGTTGGAAACTAAACAATCTTATTTATACTACGCATGACATCATATAAGAAAATGCTCATACGATGCCATATATGATGTCATAAGAAAGGCTTATATGATGTACTAGCACAGTCAGTTGCAATTGACTATGTGAATGACGATGTACATGACGTCATTTGCAAAAACCAAAATTAAGGCTCTAAACGAATTTTCTCAGACTTCTGACCTATCTAGATGATTTTTTTATGTGAGAATATCCCAAGATACAAATTTTCCCGAAAAAATATGGAGCTGTTTTCAAGAACACAGTCATAAT
>JAQQPU010017688.1:5691-18364 GCA_029168905.1 Artemia sp. Kazakhstan ARC1039
TTTATTGGGACTTACATATCTAGGTGCACAGCAGTGAGTCACTTCAAACGACAACAATGGTGACAGAGATACAACAATCAAGGAATTGCTAATATCGTACGCCGAGTAATTCTGTCTAAGCGGTCCTGATTCTCAAATACGAATATCTTATATCTTATTTTATTATATTTTATTTCTTATATCTTATATCTTATTTTATATCTTATTCTTATATCTAATATCTTATTTTATAATATGCGATAACTTTCCATATGAAGCAATCGTAGGCGCACATTTTTTAAGGTCTAACAGAGTACTATTAGACGTAGCAAATGAGAGGCTTGTCTACATGGCTAAGGTGGGGGAAGAAATTTCTACCTTAAGAAATCGTAACAGAGGATACGAAGGCAACATAACAGTAAACAAAATTTCTGACGGTATGATGTCGCAATCTTTTGAACCTCATGTCTCGCAAGAAGAAAAAGGAATAATCAGAAACTTGTCCAATTATTCTGAAAGACATTGCAGAGATGAAGTAAATTTAAATAATAAAAGTATTGAATTCGCAAAAATAAAAATAGGAGATATGCGACAGTACAGGTCAAACGAAATCAAGAAAATAGTGGAACTATGGAAAAACATAGTAAAACCCAACGTGACGCCACAAGAGGCCGCAATGGCACAGCATAGCGCCAGTATGAATCTAATAAATAATGAAAATAAAGAGCAATATTACGGATTTGCGATAAGGAAAACAAAAGTCCCTCCCAAAACGATGCAAAAAATTCAAATATCACAGATGATTGAGCCAGTGGTTAGCAAATGCGAAATATGGTTTGCGACCCCATCTGAAATTCCCAAAAATCTGCTATGCGAGGAACAGATTATATCTTATGACAAAGGAGAAGGTCTTATTTGGGTAACTAATAACCACGAAAATGATACAATTACAATTAAAAAGGGGACGTGTTTAGTTCAAATCCAGGTTTTAACGGAGAATGATTTAAATACATGGGAAAATTCTAAAAGAATTCTAGTTAACGGCATTAAAACTTCAAATAACAAATATCCTTTAACTAAATCATAATTTTTAAACAAATTTAATATGGATCATATTACGGACTTGGAACTTAAGAAAAAATTATGCGAACTATTATGGAATTTTAAAGATGTGTTTTCGGCATCTGAAGATGACATCGGGCTCATACCATTTTATGAACATTCAATTTTAACGACTGGTAATCCCGTAGCAAAACAGCCATATCGTGTGCCATATAAGCACAAAGAATGGTTAAAAAAATAAAATTCAGGAACTAGAAAAAAATGAAATTATACGCCCAAGTATAAGTCCGTATAGTGCACCAGTGATATTAGTACCAAAGAAGAATGGTGATCTTAGACTTGTAGTAGACTATAGCGCCCTTAATAAACAAGTATTTAGTGATAAATTTCCTCTACCAAAAATAGATGAAATTCTTGACTCAATTTCAAGCAAAAACAAAATTTTCACTTCTTTGGACCTTACCCAAGGCTACCACCAAGTGAAAATAGCCGAAAAGGATGTCCATAAAACTGCATTTTTAGCATTTGAATGTGGTTCATATGAAGACTTAAGGGTACCATTTGGACTGAAAACAAGTTCAAGCGCGCTATGTAGACCCCTACTGCACCTGTTAAGAGGATTAAAGGATATCATTCATTTTGTCGACGATGTCATATGCGTGGGGGAAAACACTGAACAACACTTAGCGACATTAGCTAAGGTGTTCGAGAAGTTCAGACAAGGCAATTTAAAATGCCGGCCTGAGAAAGTATATTTATTTCAACATAAAATTAAATTTTTAGGAGTAGTAGTGACACAAGGAGAGATATCCCCAGACCCTGATAAAATAAAATGTGTTGAAAACCTCAAACCCCCCAGAACTATGAAAGAATTAAGAGGAATTTTAGGTCTTACTGGCTACTTTAGAAAATTCGTACGCAATTACGCCCAAATTACAAAACCCCTCACGGAATTAACTAAAGGGAACTCCGATAATGTTACCTGGTCCCAGGAAGCTCAAACTTCCCTAGACCGTCTCAAAAAGGCGCTCACTTCTGAACCAATTTTATCACTTCCTTATTTCGAAAACGGAAAATTAGTGGTTACGACCGATGCTAGTTCAAAAGGCATTGGGGCTCTTCTTTCACAAATAATTCCCATGGGAAACCCTGATCCTTTCCAAGGACCTTCTAATCAAAGAAAAAAAATAGAAAAAGTTATATGCTATTTGAGTAGAACCTTATCAAAGGGCAAAAGTAGTTATTCCGCCACATACTTAGAATTATTATCTATAATTCACCACTTGGACAAATTTAGACACTATTTAATTGGTAGAAAATTTATACTACGATTAGACCATAAGAGCTTGCAGTACCTGCGCACATTTAAAAACCCCACGGGCATTCTAGCTAGATGGATTATGAAAATACAAGACCTAGATTACGAATTTGAACATTTGAAAGGTAAACAAAACGAAGCTTGCGACTTTTTGAGTAGATACCCTGAAAATATTCCGTCGGAAGCCGAGGAAAATGAAGTTAACGCTATCAATGCTAAGAGCAAACATAAATGTAAGAAAAACAAAGTCAAAGACGCAGTAAAGGAAAATGGGGTTAACTATTGTCCCTTGTCGTTAGAAAAAATAAAAAGAAAGCAAAAAAAGGACGAAATGTGTTCGGCGCTTATTAATTATTTTGTGAATGATGATGCGTTACCGGATTAATTCAAAACTCTTAGAAAAGAGATAGATAATTTTTATTATGATCTTCACGAAGAAATACTATGTAGAATCGTGACTCCTGAGACAAATAGAAACCAAACCTCAATAATACCTGTATTACCACAAAACTTAATAGCACCTGCATTTGAATGTTTTCATTCAGATATAGGTGGACATTTAGGAGTAATGAAAACGTTCCATAAATTAAAACAATATTTTTACGTGCCGTCGGCAATGACAAACCTTAAAGAATTTGTAAGTACATACGAACCGTGTAACTTAAGAAAAATCCCCCAGCTTATCCTAATCCTCCAATGGGAAGGGTCCCAGTAGCAAAGTACCCCTTCGATATTATCTCATTTGACTTATACGGAACGAGCAGAGCCTTGCCTGTTACCAGCAGAGGCCATACTTGTATTCTTTCGGTTATAGACCATTTTTCAGGATTTACTTTTGCAAAAGTATTAAAAAATCAAGGTGCTTATGCCACCAGTAAGGAGTTAGCGAAATTATTTTTACAATTTGGTGTTCCAAATAAAATTTTGAGTGACAACGGAGGTAATTTTGTTTCAAAAATAACAAAAGATTTAATGAGTTTTCTTAATATAGAGAAGATGGTGACAGCTCCGTAACACCTACAAGGTAATGGTAAAATAGAAAATAGGCATAAAATATTTTCGAACGTATTAAGTATTTATACAAAAGACCAGAGGAACGACTGGGATCAATTCTTACCTTATTTAACTGACGTAATCAACACTGCTTATTCAGAAACAACCAAAGACAATCCATTTTATTTACTTTTTGGTCGTGATTTTAGAATCCCGTATAATGAGATTATTGAATCTCGGCATTATTATAATAGCTCGGAAGATTACAAACAAGAATTCATAAATAGGATGAGGAAAACTTATAAAATAGTTAGGCAAGAGTTGGAAAAATGTAAAATAAACCAAGAGCTAAGAAACCAACCCAAAGTCAAGGGGAGTATAGATTTCAAAGTAGGAGACTGCGTCTACCTAAAGAACGAGGCAAAAACAGAAGGAAAAAAACTTTCCAACAAATATTCTGGACCGTACAGAATAGTCAAAAAGTACGATAACGATTATACTTTTAAAATGGAGAACCCCGATAGCGGAAGAACTTACAAGGCGCACGTTAGCCGAATTAAAAGAGCCAAATTTCCAGAGAGACGGGTATCACATCCATCCTCTACTGATTCATCAGATGCAGAAAATGAGCCCCCTAGATCAAGATTGGCAGAGCTAAAACCCTTTAATTTCAAGCAAGACTATTTCGAGAATGACAGTGATGAGGAAAATTTTGAAGAATTTTTAGCTATGAAAAATCTAGTTATTCCAAAGAAAAAATCCGTAATACCAGTAAGAATAAGAACGCCAAAAAGCTCAAAAAGTTCCCGCGATCACCAGAGATCGCGGGAGAATTAGATTATACAATATCTCCAAAAACCCAATTTTTCCCCGATAGAATTTCGACCCCATGTCCCCCCAAAAGATTTCCAGACGATATGGTCTCCCCTGCAACACCGATATTTCCCCTGTCCTTACAGGAGGAATTAAACAGAGCTGTAGAAACCCCCGGTATTACGGTAAAGAAAACTGTCCCAAAGATTCAACTGAAACAAACCTGCGAGAAACTATGGATTTAATAAATTTTCCCATAAAAACGAGTCATAGTACATTTCCCGAGAATAAAACTCCCAAGGATGACCAGCAAGGTCAATATCATGATATAACTGTGTCCAAGGTCAAACCTAAACAGTGGACTTCATGGAGGGAAACCCTAGTGCAAAAAATGCCCCATCCCCCTGAAGACATGGCATTCAAACAGTGGAGGAACCCCGCAAAAACTATTGATTCCTCCCAAAGTTCTCAAGAATCTTTCAAATCTCCCGAGTTGAAAACTCAGAAGGAGGACTTAGAGAATAAACCTTCTACTTCGAAAGGAGAAGAAATTTACGAAGGAAGGGCAGGTGATACCTCAAAAAGTGCCACCTCTAAAAGTTCTAATCCAGATTCGTCGGAAACTAGTTCTGAAGAGTCTGACGGCGAGTCAGACCATGTAGTAGCTAAAGAAATAGGAAAATTAAGACCGACCTCAGCCGCCGCACACGCGAAAGAAACAAGATTAAAAGGGCAAGAATTCTTGAAAAAATAATACAAAAAGTTTGATCTTATTTCGCTAGAAAAACCGAAAAAGAAAAAACCGCAAGAAACAGAGGAGAAAATAACGACACAGTCAGGCAGAACGGCTAAAAAACCTGACAGATGGAAATATCCCTAATTAATGTAAAGACAAATATCAAATCCCTTATGAAAATCAACTTATGATCCACCATAATAAATTTAACAGTGTGCAAGTAAAGTTAACCAAGTAAATATCAATGAAAAAAAAATATATAATACAAGTGATGTCAAAACGTCGGCGATCAGGGAGAAAGGCCAAAGGTAGGAAGCTCGTGGTCGACTGAAAACGACAAGTGGTGTTGGACCACGTTTTGTGGGAAATCTGGGGAGGAGCTCAAAGCCCATGCAACTTTTAATTTGTTGTGGGCATTCTTGCCCTCGGATTTTCTATGAAAAATCGACCCATGTCTTAACCAAGATGGATATTATCCAAAACAAGAAATTACCAGTACAGAAGCGACTAATTATATGTAATATTTTGTCTTAGTGCAGATTATAATTATTTTAGGCCTACACATAATATAGGATACCAGTGTAATTATGTGCTGCACGCTTGCTTATTCATGTGTTTCTTACTCGAGAAATATAATGTAAAATTAAATTGTATAGCGATTATTAGCTACGCTTTAAAGTTATATCTCAACCAGTCATAGAGGTATATCACGACCAGAATAAAGCTCGGAAGTCCTAACTTTACTTTCCTAACCTATATAATCATAAAATATTTATTCTGTTTTACGCCTACAAATCAGTTTTCTTTGGCCAATGCCACAAAATGATTACATAATAAGAAACTTCCTGCGAAAGTGACTGCACTTTTTCTCTTTGCTTATTAAGGACTTTTCATTTTTGAAACTAGATTTAACTTAATTAGAGGAAGTTGGAATTATCCTTAGAAAGAAGGAACTTTATTTTGGTATTGTAAATATATCACATTTTGCTCACGGTACATATTACCCGTCCCATTAATTAATGACCTCCCGTCATTATGACTTACTTGCCTTTGGGCTTTTGAATGTTCGCAATTTATTAATTATTTCTTCTACATAATTATTTATATTTATGTTATGGCCTAATCAGGAGTGCTAAAAATTTTCTCTATTACTTTTCTTATTTTATTCTACATCCCTATCTAAAATTCATCTACCGGACTAAGATTATTCATGGTTCTAGGCTAACTACTATACTAAAGATTTTTTTTCCTACACCTTACACTGATTACTTTTACATTTCCAACAAGGTTGGGGCTATTCTACCTTCACATAAGATTTTTTTCTTTGAATTTACTTTTTCCAAGGCTTTTTTTTGCTGTCTATATGGCATACTACTTTCTATCTACGCTATATTAAATGAATAGCTCGACAACGCTACACATAAATCTATCTGGACATCTAACACTACATACAAAAACGATTTAAAACACACAATATTGGGTTTACCATATTCACTGGTAAAATTAAAACACTTTCACTGAGGATGTTTTGCTACGCATCGTTAATGATGGGATATTGGGATTTTTGAGTTATCAAAGTTATTAAGAAGTAACATATGTAAATTCACATGTATTTCAGTACCTTCGAGTCTTTTTAGCGTACTCAATCCTTCTGTTGTAAATTATTTTCCTTCACTCTTTTCGTCTTGGCAACCTATATAACCTATCTAATCATAAAATATTTATTCTGTTTTACGCCTACAAATCAGTTTTCTTTGGCCATTGCCACTAAATGATTACATAATAAGAAATAACCTAAGTAAAAATTAAAGCGCCTTGAAAAAAATTTAATAATAACAAAGCAGTAAACAAACGAATTTTGCAAAAAAATGGGTAAATTTAATGATAAATTAATTCTAGAAACAAAAAATAAGATGATGCTTAAGAATATCATCATAATCCTCGTTGTTCACGCAGTGGCCCAAGATATTGTAAAACATGGAGTAATATCCAAGCAGGATAATTCATGGCTAGCTAGCCATGACGCATGGAAGATCTTTATAAAATTGGACCCCAAACCCTTCGAGACCTTGTTTTAACAAGTAACAAGACTAGAAAGAAACATGAATGAACTCAAAGAACCGACAAATTTCTGGTGGAACATACTATTGGCCGTATGTTTCGTTTTCGCGACTTCCCTGACCATAAGAACCCTATTGACTAGTAATTATGGAAAAATCCTGAGACTAAGAAGGCGAAAACCAAGAGAAGAACACGGGGAAACAGCTGAAATGCAGAGGTTAAACCCGGAACCCAATGAGACCGTCTAAGCCAAGAAATAGGGAAGACATTAGAAAACGAGTGGGTATAGAGGTCTCCACTCGACCTTGCTATGTCTTGTTCCCTCATTGTAAGGTTGTTTACGTAAAACCGTGTGGTTATGACGCTGCAACATGCGTTTCTTAAACAGCACGGACGTGCGTGAACAATGCAGGCATGAAACATGTTGTAAAATTAGACCTCAAAATTAACCATGTAGCATAAACTCTGTTTAAATGATTATTTTAAATCTAATGTAAAATTAACTGAGTGTTGAAAGAGTGTTGAACACGATAAAAATTTAGTTTCCTGTACTAATATTAATGTATTTATTTAACTCTGTCTCATAGCGTAAAATTCATGTACCCGATCAATACGTGATTTATTTGTACTATAAGTATTTACTTTAAAGAACGTGTGATTCTGCCTCGTTATTTTTATTACAGGAAGTGGATTGACACATTGGATATCGAGCATTACAATGAGTTGCCCAGTGCAGATACAACCTAGTAGCATCTATTTTCATCATACCAACGAAGAGTACTCACCATACACTCCAGGCAATTTTCATCCCAGCTTCGTCTACGAAAACAACAGTTACCTTTGATCATTGTTTCTTCGACCAAAAACCATATTACGTATCAGGTAATATTATATTTGAATCTCAGTATCCAGTGCTTTATCGAACTATATAATCACATAAATGCTGAGAACCCCATCGATCAGTACAAGATATAAATACATAAATATCGCCTTGACAATCATTATGGACCTTAGAACCATTTGACTGTATAGTGATGATATTTGATGATCCCTAAAATTATTTATACAACGCAGATTCACGCGTCGAATCCCTTTCGACCATCTCTCAGAATTCATCCTGTCCTCCTGTGTGGAAAGTTCACATCTCCGTCATGCCATAAATGTACGAGATAATTTCTGAAAAAATGACCTAGAAACCAAAATTAACCCCAGTGACCAAGCCAGTGACAATATGCCCCTCCCACAAGTTAAAGACAATATGTTGAAGGATTCACTATAGTTTGATGTCAACCCGTCCAAATCCAAACTTCAATTCCCCCGTGATTAACCTAGGAATCACCGCAAAGGTTAATAGACGCAAGCCATGAGCTAACAATTTTATAAGAGACACAAAAGAACAATTTTATACGAGAATACATTCTCTAGGTGCCTCAAAATATCCCAAAAGATAAGACACCCTATGAACTATCGAAAAGCAGGTGAGAATGAACTCTGATGGCATATTCCCACACCTGTAGCTGGAAGCATCATTTCCCAGTTGACAATTAGAGAAAGCCTGTCGTGTGAACACAATCGTTCTTGAACTGTCCCATGAAGAAACCATAACTTAAGTGCTTCAAAAATTTTCTCTATTACTTTTCTTATTTTATTCTACATCCCTATCTAAAATTCATCTACCGGACTAAGATTATTCATGGTTCTAGGCTAACTACTATCCGGACTATCTTAGTCCGGTAGATGAATTTTAGATAGGGATGTAGAATAAAATAAGAAAAGTAATAGAGAAAATTTTTAGCACTGCTGATTAGGCCATAACATAAATATAAAATAATTATTTAGAAGAAATAATTAATAAATTGCAAACATTCAAAAGCCCAAAGGCAAGCAGGTCATAATGACGGGACGTCTTTAATTAATGGGACGGGTAATATGTACCGTGAGCGAAATGCGATATATTTAAAATACCAAAATAAAGTTCCTTCTTTCTAAAGATAATTCCTACTTCCTCTAATTAAGTTAAATCTAGTTTCAAAAATGAAAAGTCCTTAATCAGCAAAGAGAAAAAGTGCAGTCACTTTCGCAGGAAGTTTAAACGATAAGAAAAGTGTGAACGTTTAAATCATCAAAAATATTTAAGACGTATTATTGGAAGAAGGGTTTGCATCCTTGGGGCCACTCGAGCCAATTTTGAGCCAGTTCTCACAGCGCAGGAGGAAAAAAACTACATTTGATAGTGGAGTAAAAGTGCTTTTTATAGATATTCGTATTTGAGAATCAGGACCGCTTAGACAGAATTACTCGGTGTACGATCTTAGCAATTCTTTGATTGTTGTATCTCTGTCACTATTGTTGTCGTTTGAAGTGACTCACTGCTGTGCACCTAAATATGTAAGTCCCAATAAATCTACTGTTTTTTACCTGTGTTTATTTCATTTTATATGTCTGCATCTAGTCTAAAAGCAGGTAATTTGTTCGCAAACTTCCAAGGACGTTCACAGGGAATCTGATCTCCAGCAAGCTCAAGAAAAAAAGAGGCCATATTTATATGTCTACATATTCTATTTTCTCCCATTAACTGAGGGCGGCGCTAGCCTAGTTGACACAATCTTTAGCGCTATAAGCGGCGCTATCGGAGAACATATAAAGTGTAAGTTCTCAGCTTTTAGGGTACGATATTACATTTGACGCGGTCAATATTTATGACCACAATTAAGCCCAGTCCCTTTTCTTTTATAACCACAATAAAAATTTCATCGCTACACATTTTGGACTAAAGCTAGGGTAACCCCTTGGGAAGCAATAAAAATAACCTTAATATCTTGCCCATAAAACATACATGGGGAATATCTCCAATCACCAATATTGCAAATATGTGTGTGCGATATAGATATTTTCTTGTATTTTGGACAAAAATTAGGGCAAACCCTTGGGAAGCAACCAAAATAACCTCAATTTCTTACCCATAAAACATTCATTGGGAATATCTGCAAACACTAATATTTCGGGAATATGTGTGTGCAATTTAGTTATTTCCTTGCATTTTGGACTAAAGCTAGGGCAGCCCCAAGGGAAACCACAGAAATAACAACATTTTCTACTCCATAAGGCATTCATGGAGAATATCTCCAATCACTAATATTGCGAATGCGTGTGTGCAATTTAGTTATTTCCTTGCATTTTGAACTAAATCTATGGCAACCCCTTGGGAAACAACAGAAATCACATTAATTTCTTGCCGACAAAAAGATACATAGGGAATATGTGTAATCATTAATATTGCGAATGTGTGTCTTCAATTTAGTTATTTGCTTGCATTTTGGACTAAAGGCAGGGTAATCCCTTGGGAAACAACAGAAATAATCTTAATTTCTTTCACATAAAACATTCATGGGGAATATTTGCAAACACTAATATTGCGAATGTGTGTGTGCAATTTAGTTTTTTCCTTGCATTTTGTACTAAAGCTGGGGGAACCCCTTAAGAAAAAACAGAAATAACTTTAATTTCTTACCCATAAGACCTTCATGGGGAATATCTGCAATTACTAATATTGTGAATGTGAGTGTGCAATTTAGTTATTTCCTTGCATTTTGGAATAAAGCTAGGGCAACCCTTTGGGAAACAACAAAAACAACCCTAGTAGATTTTTAGGAGTCCTTAGCTATTACGAGATATCACTTATTTTAACTTCGTTTGGCTGTATGTACTACATATTCAACACTGAGAGTGTGTATCCTCTCACTTAAAAAAAAAAGCATACACATTATTAAGTTTAGCATTGGAAAAGAAACATTACTCTATCATCTCCCTTTCGGTTTTACTCAGATCAACCCTTAAATCTTAAAAGAGTCATCACCCTAATAGGGAGCCATATAATCCAAGCCCCTTCGATCCGCATAAATTATAAAAAATATGAAAAAAGGCTTAAAATGAGCAAAGTTTAAACTCTGTAGATTAACCTAAAATCTATTTTTGTGTCTCTAGTTCGTCCATTGTTTGAGAACAATTGTAACTATTACCCCAACTAACGCTTATCTCTCATGTCAATTGAAAACAATTTTAAAAATATATACATATTTCTCCAGTCCTTTGACCACATGCAGCCAAAACTATTTCAACGTTTTAAAGTGACTCGGAGAGTCAGACTTGTTCAACGTATGTCTCTAATAGTTTTCAGTGTTATTTTGAAAAATGAATAAGGCCGTATTATGCTGGGATTGTATAGAAAGAAAATTTTTCTTAAAAGTGAAACATGAAAAATAGTGGGGAAAAAGTGGAGGTATTTATCTCAAAATACTTTTCCGGGTCATATTGTCGCCTGTTGACCCATCTTCGAAAATTTAATTTTCATAACATAGCCATTTTTTTCAAAAAAGCTAAAAGTAGGTCAAGTGGAATTTTTACTAATAATTTGGGTAATTTGTTTGTTTAAGTCATGGGAAACTTTTAAAATGACAACATTCTAAATTAGCATATTTGATATTGTTAATTAAAAAGTGTCAAAATTGAGCGTGTAATCCGCTCACCTATCCATTTCTCAATAGATGGAGTCTAAGGACGTTTTGATAAATTTTTTGTTACATTTATATCATGTGCGTGGGGGAGGTCATTCCCTCTTTTTCTCAAAACATCCCTCCAAAATAAAAAATAACATGTATCTATTAATGGAGTCATATTTCCCTGAGATTTATCCCATAGTTGATAAGCAATTAATATTTCAACCTTTTCTCTTTTTACATAATTATTTCCAATTCTATGTACATGTAAGAATCCCATGTCAAAGTCTTGAAGAAATAATCTCTAATCTCTCACTTGAATTCTAACGCTCTCTCTAAAGTAGGTCAAATTCCTTTCTCTTGTAATTTATCATCATATGTTACTTTTAGATCTAGGTTCGGATTATGGAGGTGTTGTTCTGGATCGAGTCCAGTGGTCTTCCATATAAGGAGTAACCATTGGAATAGTACCTCTCATACTACTGAGTTTTATCAATATAAACCCTCTTACAAGAACAAAGAATTTCATGCACCCCACTAATTAAATTTCTCCGGATTAAATCCTTCTCAGAATTAAGAAAACTACTTATTGGTCTCACCAATTGAAAACATGTATCCATGTTATGTTTATGCAAAATTCGTTCAGGTATCTCTCCCAAAACAGGTACATAAGGCGATGAAATGAAACTTTTAGACTCATTTAATTCTGAAGACTGCGAAACTCAAATAACCCTATTATTATGTTTATTATGCCTATTTTCTATTATTTATCAATAAATGTAATTGAGTAACTATTAAACAATTAAATATCTCTTATATAAAATAATTCAGAATCCATAAATTGTTGGGAACAAATTCTGAAAACTCTATCCCTCGGTAAAATGAAAACACCTTGTTTAATCGAGACGGGTGACTCGAATGAAAATAAAATTATCTTATAGTTTTGCGCAGGCTTTCTGTTTATTGAGAACAGTAAATAGAAATCAGTTTTAATTAATAAGATAGCAAAAAAGGTAGTTTATTATTTTATTCAAATTCCACTGTAAATTTTATATTTTTATCAAAACTATTTGAATGTTTACGGAAAAAGTCTAAGGAATCAAAACCGTGTTTCCAAATGCAAACCACCTCATCCATGAGTCTGCCCAAGAAAAAAGGAGAGAGCCTTAGACTGTGTATAGCGGAGGTGTCAATAGAATCCATGAAAAGATTTGC
>JAQQPU010017689.1:0-15103 GCA_029168905.1 Artemia sp. Kazakhstan ARC1039
ATATATATATATATATATATATATATATACGTATAAACAGATAACTGGAATAACTCAATAATCTTGATGAAAATAGCCAAAAGATCACATGATACCCTTAAAACTACTCATTATAACTTTAAATCAACACAAATTATGGAGTTAATTACATAAATCGAACCCCAATTTAGCAAATACCAGCCAAATATATTTCTTTTTTTTCTTTTTTCTTTATAAAGAATAAACAAAAATAATAGTGTTTAATGAGTTTTCACTGAAAAATGTAAGGTTTTTACCTGAAGAAAGTTAAAAACAGCAGATCCACGTTTTCTAACGTTGCAAGAGTTATTCTCTTTTGAAATTTTTTTTGAACCAAATCCCGGTAAAAAGAAAACCATACAAAGAAAACCAAGAAAAACCATGCAAAGAAAAAGAGCCCCTATCTTGACCTGCAAATTGCAATCAATTTATACCATCCATTCCGAGTGATATCACGTAAAAATACAAAGGAGCTGGAAATAGGAGCCCTACTTTAGCCTCCAATCATACAGATTGCATATTCTCGCATGACTATAATCTCAACAAGGTGTAAAATGGCCAATATTTCTGAAATACCTATTTGACGTGCTTTGATTCAGGAATCATACAATCGTCCTGACTCTTATCTAAATGCGTTTCTTAAGCATCATCAGCACCTTAGCATCACTTTTGAGCAGCTTAAGCACCATTTAGCAGATCAACATGTCTTCCTTAGGCACCATTCTCAAAAAGGTTCTTTATTGATCTTGAGTCTTGAAGGCCTAAGAACTCCACTGAAGGACCCTTAATCATATAGATTAAATCCGAGAACAAAAAAAAACACCAATGAATGACATCCGAAAAATACCCCTTTCTCAGCCATCAAATTGCAATCGACTCATTTCAACGTAACATTAATGTGACAGATAAATAAAGACAGTGTTTCTTTCCATTAGTATATTAAGCAAAAGTTTTTACTGAAGAAAGCAAAATAAATTTTTTCGCTTCTCAAAATCTTATTAGAAATCACACCACGAACGACTGATCAATAAGCTTGTCTTTCCCCTAGTTTCATCCCGTAATTCTAGATTAGAAATAGGTAGTTAGCTCTCACTAAGAAAATTAAATTCCTAAGGATAGGCAGAAAGACCTTATTAAAAACGTTCCACCTAATGGAACATTCAATATCCAAATAAATAATTACTTAACTTTTTCAAGAAAAATACAAAACAAACACACATGGAGAAACTGTTATACGCCCACTTTGGTCTTAAATACATTTTTCTTTCACTAAGGACAGTGAAAATGAAATTTAATTGTTTGAATTGATTAAATACAAACTTAAACAACCATGTCTGAATAGGGTAAGGGATAGTTTTGGAGTGCGAAATGTCTGGTCTGGATCGTGGGCTAATTTTCGCAAAACTCCTAACAGACACCATTGCTCGCAGGATTCGGTCACTGGTGGATTGCTTTTAGTTGGTTGTGCTTATTTTGTTGTTTTGGTTTATTGTCTATCAATTTTTGTTCTGTTTTCATTTATTATTCTTATAATTATTTATCTGTACCTAGAGCTCAGCTGCGCTTTTTTTTATATTATTTTTTTTTTCACAATGAAAGCTATGAGAATGTTTACTAGATATAGATATGTGTGGTGTACTAATCGGTACCACATCGAGGTTGAGCCGGTTGGAAAGTTGCACGTTTGATATTGATAGTTATTTACTTTCGGATTTGGCAAATGAAGTCTACCGTGAGTTATAGACCTTTGCAGTTTAGTAAATATTGTGATTACTCGTATCTTGGAATTATGCAAAATGCTCGTTTCAATGTGTGTTCGTGGAACTTCCACCTTACTTTTTCGTATGATGAGATATTTTATTTTATTTCGAAATGTCGGAATCTCCATTTTATGGCCCTTTGTGAAGCTTTTTTGAGCCAGGATAGTCCTCTTTCGTCTTTTAGTTTTCCGGGCTATCAGCTTACCGCGAGGAGAAGAGCTTCAATGAACCACGGCGGACTCGGTTTGATAGTAAGTGGTTCACTTAAATGGGAGCCAAGGGAGGATTTTGATGTCTGCAAAGAAGGTAAGATAGAAATATTTTACATTGAAATTGAGATTGATATGAGGCTTAGCGCGAGGAAAATTATCCTATCAGTAGTTTTTAAGCCTCCAAGTGCATCGTATGAGGATTTCATAGAAGGTTTCCAAAGTCTTCTAATGATGGTTCATAGGTCATAGCAAGAGTTATTATGCATGGGTGATTTTAATTTTGATCTTTTACCTACAGGTGGTTTTAACTTAGATTTTTTAAATTTTATGGTTTCTAATGATCTTTTCCCCACACTAGCAATAACTACTAGGATCACGGATCACTCTGCTACCCTGATTGACAATGCGCTTGTCTCTTCAAAGTATATCCGCAATGCGTTTTCTAATATTGTAGTGAATTCGGCATCTGATCATTTCCCAGTAGTATTTAGTCTAGATTTATAAGTGTAACGCCAGAAAACATTCGGATGTTTAAAGAAGAAAGAAGTGCAACATCTTTTTAATCTGTATTGAACAGGAAGACACATGTGAAACTTTTGCGCAATTTAGTAGCAGATTCGGAATATGGCGAACTCACTGAAAAGGAAAACAAAGAAACAGTATTAGTTGTCACTTTTTGAGGAAAATGAAGCAGATCCGAAAAGAACTTGGAAAGTTATCAATGAACTGGTTAGCGTGCCTCGGAGAACTCAAGACCCTCGAATTGAAATCGAAGGAGTGGTTGTAGAGGATAGACAAAAGTTGGTTGACAAGTTTGGTGATTATTTTACCAATATTGGAACGAAGATACAAGGGGAAACTAGAAATTCTCAAGCTCTTGTGAACGGCAACTCGTTTGCTGGTGAGCGGGGCGTGGGAATGGAAATGAAATTTCGTCCCTGTGATTCAGCTGAATTTTCAAAGATCATCAGGTCGATTGGATCCAACAGTGCTGGGATGGAGGGTGTTAACCTGAAGACTATTTGATCAATTCTGGTGTACATTCTTCCTGTGCTAGTGCACCTAATAAATTTATCAATGGAGAAGGGAGTTTTTCCTAAATTATTGAAAACAGCAAAGATTCTCCCTCTCTACAAAGGGGGCACTAAAATGGATATATCGACTTGCAGGCCTATTTCCATCTTGCCAGTGTTTTCGAAAGTTTGTGAGAAAGTTATTGATGGAAGACTTTATGATCACCTCACGAGACTGCATGCATTGTATGATAGTCAGTTCGGATTCCGAAAGGGACATTGGACTTCGCATGCTGTACAGCATCTTTTGAAAATATTACTTTAGCTTTAGAAAATAGTGAGTATTGTATTAGTATTTTTATAGATTTAAAAAAAGGCGTTTAATACCGTTGATCTCAGTACTTTATTGGATGGATTAAGAGATTATCGTGTAAAAGGAAGATGTTTGGATTGGTTTAGTTCGTATTTAAATGGTAGGTCAATGAGGGTAAATCTAGGGGAGATGTTTTCTAGGTTTTTTCCTGTGGAGTTCCTCAGGGTTCTGTTTTAGGACCCCTGTTGTATTTAGTGTATGTCGATAGTCTGCGGTTCTACATTCCTGGTGCGTCCATGACATCTTTCGCCGACGATACAGCACTTGTTGTGGCAGCGAAGACTCTTGAAGAATTGGTCCAGAAAGCAAACAGAGGTCTGCAAGGGTTGAGTGAGTTTGTAGGCACTAGCTTACTTAGCATTAACGCGGCAAAGAGGAATCGGACTGGTATATCTCCAAATCTTCCCAGTGAAACAGGAATAAATGGTTCTGTATTAAAGCAGGTTGAGGAAGTGCGGTACCTAAGATTCGTTCTTGATCAGAACCTCAGCTGGAGAAGACACGCTGATGTGGTTGCGTGTAAAGTAACGCATGGCCTTGGGATTTTAAAATGTTTTCAACATTTTCTACCTTCTCATATTTAAGTTCTTTTATATTACTCTTTGATTGTGCCGTATACAAATTATTGGATGTATGATTTGGGCTAGTAATTTTTCATGCATTTTTAAACGAGTGCAGATTCAGCAAAATAAAGCAATGAGGGTAATTCGTAAGTATGATACAGGAGTTTTAAGTACAGAGTCGATTTTTAGGAAACTCAGGATTTTGAATGTATCTCAAATTAGAGATTTTCAAATTGGTATTTTTGTGTTTCAGAGTTTGAATGGTTTTGCGCCTGATGTTTTTAATACTTTTTTTCGTTTTAATTCATTTTATCACGGATATGCAACGAGAAAAGCTGAAGACCTGGTAAGTGAGCCAAGAAGTACGGTTCGTTCTAGCTATGGGGCAAAACACATGGATCCGGTGGTCTGGAATACTTTTCCAGACTCAATTCGAAAAGAGGAAAGCAATTCAAAAACCGGTTAAAGAAACATCTCCTTGCGGGCAGTTGGTGAGTGGTGGACTTGATTGCGAGAGAGGACAATTTAAGTATTTTTTTTTTAATTTATTGTTCTGTAATTATCATTAACATCTCTATTTTTGTTCTTTATTTGTGTGTACTGCAGTGATGATTTGGTTAGTTGCATGATTTAGTTATTGTCTACTGGTTGCGTTTTTCAAGCATATTTGTGCTGTGTTTGTAACCGGTCGTCAAGCGGGCATGAATTATATTCAATAAAGATGTTGAATCCTGAAAATGTAGGCCTATGTTTTTCAAATAAATATAAAAAATAGTAAATTCAATAAATTCAACCTTGAACGGAAAAGTGCAGTTTCCACGGTGCAGTTATGCAGTTCTTGACAGTAATAAACGACGAATTTAAAAAAAAGATGCAGATGAAAAATCAGCAAAAAACAAGCTAAAACATAAGGCACAAAACAGCTTAAGAAGCTATAGTTTTCATTTAAAGACCGTCTTTTTGGAATTAACACATAATAAAATTTTGAGTTTTTATATACAAAAAGCAATGCCAAATTTAACTAAGTAGTTTTGCTTATTTTTCTTACGGTTGAACATGACAACACTGACAGCTTAACAAAAGCTTATGAAGCAATAGCTTTCCTTTGAATAATGTCTTGGGGAATCAACACATTGTAAAATTTCAAGTTTTTATATACAAAAAGCGTTGCCAAATAAGTAGTTTTGCTTATTTTTCTTCACGGTTGAACATGACAAGACTGACAGATTAACAATTAGCTTAAGAAGCTATAGCTTTCCTTTGAAGACTGTCTTTAGGAATCAACACACTGTATAACTTTAAGTTTTAATATACAAAAAACGTTGCCAAATTTAACTAAGTAGTTTTGCTTATTTTTCTTCACGGTTGAACTTGGCAACACTGACGAAAATGCAGTACTGCCATAAAAAGTTTTTTAATCAACTTAAAGAAATATCCTGACGAATCGCAGTTTCAAGTATGAATAAACATAATATTGGCCCAGGGGGAAAAGCTAATCATGGGTGTACACAGCTAAAGCGATTGGGAGGGGAATCCAAGACTAGACAAAGAGAAAGAAATCTCGAGGCACAAACAAAACGACCGGTCTATGGCCAGTAGAAAGAAAAGGAAATAAAACAGTCACAAAAGCACAAAAGTAACTGCACAAAAGAGGTTGCTTTGAGTGTTCATTATGGAGTGGAATTTATATGTATTGGTTTGATCTCTTTTTTTCATTCTTTTTATTTTAGATTTTATCCTTTTCCTGTCTTGGATTGTTATGTTTTAGATTATTTCTATTCTTAACACTAAAGACATCTAGTATTATACAGACGAAATATTTGTCAGGATGGTTGTCTTTTCTTTTCTTTCTACTTAGAAAGAAACCCATTATTTGTTGTTGTTTTTTTTCTCTCGATTTTTCCTTCTTTGTTTGGTAATGGTAGGCGTTCGATTTTACATTTTTATAGGACCCAAGTCTATCATAACGCGCAGGCACTATGGAAGCTGTACTTGCGTTTTCAAGCAGTTCACGATAACAAATATATAGCAATATATACATAAAAAAAAACAGGTTTTCATGGTGATTTCAAATATATAAAACTCATTCAGTTTATTGTTACTCATAGAAATTATCAGGCCCAGGACTTTTGGGAGAATGGGGAAATAAAGCCAAGAGGAGTGGTCTTCAGAAAATTCCAGAGCGCATGTTTCAAGTCGATCTACAAAAAAGTGTTATTTCCTATTTTTGCCGAGAAGTAACGTCACCAACGAGTTTTTTCCTTCTTTAAGAAAAAAAAAACAAGGCAAGTGAGGCAACTAAATAAGCGAAAAGCATAATCTAATAGCAGCACTCTTTAAGAATCTTATAAAATTACATCCAATCAGATTAAAGAAAAATATAAGGCACTATATGAACCCACTTGTGACCCCCCACTCCCCTCTCACCTCAGAGATGGGCTTCGCTTCTTATAAATAAAAATGAATTAAGTCTTATTGCATTCGAGTCAAACAAAATAGTCAATTAACTTTTAATAATTAAATAAACCACAAGTTGTGTTTCTAAAAATCATCGTTTTAAGTATTAAGTACTAGTAGGCAAACACGGACTAATAGAATTATTTCCTTTTTTTGTCTTAAATAGCTTGATTAGATGAACTTTGCCCTTTAGAAAATAAGATCAGCTTTTCCGTTTTTCACGAGTCCCATTTCTCGTCTAACTAATACATGGAAACAAGTTGATTGGACATAAACTTATCCTGATTATTTTCCTCTTATGCCTCCGTGGGAAACCCATTACAAGGGCCAAGTCATGTATTTTCCTTTCCTAATTTCTTTGGTCATAGATATGAACCTAATGGAAAAGGAACGACATTCCCCCAAGAAAAAAGGATTAGTATATCCATCATAGACCATCTATTCTTGGAAAGAGAGCAAGAACGGCGTTGGTAATAAAAAGAATATGCTGTTCTATATAAGATTAAAAAAAAAAAGAGAAATAAAAAGGATTGGAATAAAAGGCAAATATTGAGACGGATCCGTACATTTGTGGAATTTAAACGAATTCATTCTCAAAACTTTTTTCAGCGTAAAAGAAACTAAACATGTCTTTTAAAATTATGTTAACTTACACAAGATTACATAGGGAGCCGGCGTTTCACTTCACAGTCCCCGGACAATTCCCTCATGGAAAATTCCCCCACACGCAAAATTAAGCAGCCCCGGAGAAGGTAAAAAATAAATACCTCAAAATGTCCATCAGGTGTTCTAAGGGGGTAACAAAGGATCAACAGTTTTAGCATAGTGGCTGGTTGGTCTCCAATCACTTTTGACTAACAAAAAAGGATAGAACTCGCAATTTCAGATAGAATAAGCATCCTCCAAAGATTCTACGACTACGAGGGGGAGGTCGGGGATGAGAAAGGGGCAGCCGCCCTCCTATACAGAATAAATTCTGCTAATATTAGGATTTGATGTTACTCTTTATGTTCATAATAACAGTATAGACCACTAATATTCCCAAAAATCAAGTGAGATTAAATTTCAATTTCTACACCCCCACCCCCATTTCTGAGAGCTAATTCTGCATTTACCTGAAGCCTCAATGAGTTAGGAAGTTTTGGCATTAAAATTCACCCTTTGAGGCATCTATCCCTTCTTAACAACAGTGAAAAAGGACATTGGAATGGGGTAGTTGCCCTCCAATCACTTTTGCATCTTAAAAAGGGCCCTGGAACTTTCGATTTCCAAGTTAATTAGCCCCCTCCAAAGTTTATACGACCACTTTTTCATTAAAAACCTTATCACTTAACAATAGACAACTTCCATAGCTTGGCTGGTGGCTTGTTGCCATCCAACAACTTTTGTCTCTAAGAGGACACTATAACTTTTAATTTGCAATCGAATGAGCCTCCTCCAAAGTTTATACCACCAATCCTTCCATATGAAGCGCCTATGGGAAAAAATAATTAAATAAATAATAATACACTGAGCCCTTATGAGTCTTTACTATGGCAACGCAATAGATTTGCCTCTGACTTAAACAGGTGAGTAGAACTTTCAATTTTACTTCTAATGAACATTTAAAATTATCTAGGAGGAATATGGGAGGGAATTACTCGAGGGAGATTTTTCAGGGGGGGGGGGGCCCTCCCGGGGGCATAGCGCCTAGACCCGTTTACATGATAGGCAACGAAGGTTGTCCCCGGGGAAGGGGATGTGTGTCTCTAATAACCAAAAAAGCTCAAATATCAATATTTATATTTTATCAATCTTTTTAAGGTAGATCATCTGATGAACCAAGAAAGGATGAGAATCTGCCCTGGAGCTTTTCATCATTAGTATGTTGACATATGATGTACTATGACACGCTCCATGACCAGAAAAAGTTTACCAGTAGGATTTAGTCAAGCTTCTGACATTGTTAATTAATTTTTGCCAACATACACTGTACCGCATACTTGTGCAAAGAGGCATGAGAGAGTGAGAGGGAAGGGCGGGTGTTAACATGGTCCTATGACTTACCGGTACATACTCCATGACTAGACAAAGTTTATCAGGGAAGTCAAAATCCCTATAAAGCCGTACTATATTTGCGTGATTGGTTCGCCTTAATATAGCAACTTCACTTTCAACAACCACTTCCTTGCCATGACAACGAGATTTGTCTATAACTTTAAGTGCTAACTTCAGCTTTGACGATCTGGAATCAAATTAGACCAATTAATTCTAAAAAATAAGGAAGAAACAGAAATGCAGCTCTTCATTTCGTATCAATTAACGTCAGCATAAAATGAGTCATAATTATTGTGCTTTGTGATATTCTTAATACTATGTTTTAAGCAAAGGTGCACTGCCTGAAGATTTGGTTTGGGTCTCCCCTTGAAGTTAGGTATCCCCGTGAAATTGGGTCTCCCCTTGAAGTTAGGTCTTCCCTTGAAGTTTGGGATGGAACTTACTTCGTAATGGGCTCCAATAGGAGACCAATGAAGCTTATGATAGTCCCACAGCGGTTGGTGAAAATTTTCAATATGGTATTACAAAGAACAAATATTTCTCTATTCCTTTTCTTCTATGGGAAGTCTACTGGAACTCATTATTTTTGCAACTTATGTTCATAACTTGGTGATTAAAGAAATCTGAACAAAACAACTGCATTTTAGTTTGAACACACATTCAAACCAAATCTTCAAAAAAACATTTCGTTAAAAGTGTAAACAATAGCTGTATCCGTTTTAAGCTAGGTAAAAGTCTTCCTTTAAAGGCCGAAAGTGCTAAGTTTTAGCACAGTAAAATACTATTCGATGGCCCATTTCTGCGTTGATCATTCAAAATTTTTGAAAAACAAAAATAACGAAATAGCTAAGCTTTTGAGGAAAAACTTTCTCTCCACGGACAGGATCATTTTCAGAGTGCGCTCATTAACTAATATTATATGATAACATCAAAGGAACAAAATGCATATGATTTCAGACTGTACAGTGTTTCAGGTAATAAAATATATTACCAAAAACTTAACAGACAAACGGAAATTATTCAGTTTTTAATATTGATAGATTTTAATATGGTTTTATTTTCCAATAAATCACTCAAAGAATTCCAGTTCATACGCGTCGTACACATTACCAGAGTACTTGCTAACGAAGGGAAAGTAACCCCGTCAAAACTATTCTAGTGGAATCTATAAGAAATCATAAATCTCAAAAAGTCTTAGACCACAGAAAATCTTAGAAATCTGAGAAAAAACTTAAACTATGTGTCAGGAAGCCACTTTCATTTCCTACAGTTTCTGATTACACAGAGACCCAAAATGCCTTCATTTTTCTTTTAAGTACTGAAAAACACACTCATGGCCAGAGGCATGGTAACGAACTCAAATTTACAATTCAATCTTTCTTTTGCTAATCTGTTTTCAACCTGTTTGAATAGCTTTTATTGGCAAGTTGCCAACCACTACTCTTCACAAACAAAGTGGTTTAAGCACCCTTTATTGTGTTTGGCCCAATATTGTGACCAAGTTGTGTGGATGACTAGAACATACCCCTCTGTAATACAAAGACGCGTCCCAAGAAAGAAAATTGAATTGGAAGCACGATTCCCCAGACTAGATTGAGACGAAATTATAAAAAAGACCTCGCATTTTTTGAAATCTTTCACGAAGCGATAAAAGAGACTTTTGAGCAGCATGGGATATTTATTAGCGAGTTACCAACCGCTACTCTGTACCACTAAGTGGTACGAGCACCCTCAGTGTTTAGGTCAATATGTTGAAAGAATAGCTTAAAAGACTTCTTTAAGTGACACATACACCAAGTCCCAGTTAAAATGAAACAAACCACCCAGAAGGAGGAAGCAGGGTTACCCAAACCGGACTGAAATTATAAATAACCTCACATTCTTAGAAAACTTTTGTAGGAGGCAACAAAAGAGACATCTTCAGAAGTGTGGAATGAAGATCAAGTGTTTATCAGCGAATCGGTTTCAGGCGGCTTAACCACATGACTAGCTTTTAGCGTTAATACTATATATCATTCAGACACCCCAGGATGCAATGAGCCGTACTAAATTTATTATAACTTGCTAGCCCCAGTGAAAATATTCAAAGCCTTTCGCACTCTTAAATCTGTCTCTGTCAGGTTTCGTATTTATAAGCGAGTTACCACCCGCTACTCTTTACACCAAAGGGGTATGAGCACCCTTTTGGTCAGTTTTTAGACCAATACAGTGAAAGACTAGCTTAAATGACTTCCTTATAGGACATATACACTGAGTCCCCATTAAAATGAATCAAACTGGCAAGAAGGAGGAAGCAGGATTCCCACACAAGACTTACACAAAATTCGAAATAATAACCTTACATCTCTACGAATTTTTAGATGATAATAAAAGAGAAGTTGCGAAGAGTGTAGGGTGGAGGCGAAGCGTTGCCAAGCAATTTGGTTTCAGGTGGTTATTAAGACGACCTTTTAGCATTAACAGTCGATATTATACAGAGATACCAGTATGCAGGAAACTGGATTATTCTAACATGAAACAAAGAAGTAATTCCAAAGTTTAATCCCACGCTCACCGAACATCTTATTTGACTCACAAGTTCTGAATACGAACGATTATCTAACCCATTTCAGGAGTTGGGAATTTCTGAGATCACCTCACTAGAATTGAAAAAACTGATTTCCCAATGAGTTGAAAATACCAGATGGCCAAGGAAACAAGAAGTGATCTAATAGAAAAATCTCCAGCCGGTGTCAGATACCAACTGAAGACATTTTACAAGTTCGATGCTAAGCTGGAAGATGTTGCTATGGAAGATAAGGTCCAATAGCTGGCAAGGCATATGATAAGGATGGGGAAATTCTGTCCCTAGCACCCGAACCGTTGATTAGTTGGTTATGTTTTTGCTTTTTTTTTTGTTTTTTTTTTTGGGGGGGGGGGGGCAAAGCAATGGGCCCTTGCGGCTGGTGCTTCGATTCAGTTGATGAGTCGGCTGATATTATTAATAATAACAGTAACAATAAATCTGTCATTAGTAATGTTCAAAAAAGTTTTGACTTTCAAATATGCCTCTGAAAGCAAGTGTTTTTGCACGTTTTCCTACTTTCAGGCACACACAAACTGATCTATTATTCCTTCATGCAAAAATACATAAGAAGAGTGCATTTTCGCATTTCCACAAATGACTTCATAATAGTCACTGATACTTTCTCCCGTTTCTTGTTAACGCTTTCTGAACTTGAAACACTTAGTAATAATATTACTTTTTTTTCAGATTAAGATATTTGGACAAAACCTTGATTAGTTTTTCTACATAGACGTATTAGCTTACTATAGATAGCACGCGTTTTCACGTTATTTTTACGTTCCCTTATACTTTTACGTTATTTTTGGGTTTTCGGTTATTTTACGTTTCCTCCGAGTACACCAATTACATTGTGACTGTACACCTGGTCCTGTATGGCAATGATCTTTCTATATTATCCGATATCTAGTCAGGTAATAAATCTTAGCAAAAAGCCTGAGATATACTTAAAATGCGAGCAGAACCGTTGTTCATGTTTGAGACAGATGGACATAGCCACGTTGGACTTCGCTTAAGAAGGGGAGGGAGATAGCTTTAAAAATACCAAAATCAGCAAACTATATAGAAAATTTAAAGTTTCCGACATTAAAGAGGGAGAGTACACGCCCAGAGCGCCAACCTCCTCCTGGGTGTGCGCCGTGTTAGACTCACTTTTAACGTAGCGTCGATGGCTGTTTTCTATTTCCTTCGCTATAACTTTCTCGTATTGTGCCCCCAGCTGTCCAACCGACAAGACAGACACAAAGGCACACAGTTTCAGTCACTTTAGTCGAGAGTCGGAGTAAGACTTCTTAGAACAGATCAAATCACAGCCAGAATGGGTTATATTCACAGCCAGAAGATTGGTAAAGCTAAAAATAGCCTTTTCTTCTCTTTTAGTTGTGTCCTACATTAAAAATACTAAATATCAATATCAAATAATAAAGGCCGGTATTTACATATAATCGTTTTTAAATAAGATCGGGGACCCATTTACCCGAGACCTAAAGCTAGAATTTAAGTCAAATGTTTTTAAAATGAGGAGTTGGTATCAAAATAACTTGTGCAGGAGGTGAATAATGTTTCTAATCATTCCAGAAAACTAATTAAGAACAATTACAACGTATCTTACTTGTCAAGACACTCTCGAACTAAAGCAAAGTTTCCATCTCCTATTGTCCTTCCAACATCGTAGTATACTAACACTTTCGGAGGTACAGAAAATCCATCATCAGCGACATCTAAGATATTTCCGGTTGAACTCGACCTGGCTCCTGGAGTACCTTGACTAACCCTACCACGTGAGCGAGGTCGCACAGCCGGGCTAGGACCGTTATGATTCCCTGAAAAAAATTAATATACCAGATATCAATCGATGAAAGAGGAATTGTAAACATGAAACTTGGCTTAGCCCCGTGTTTAAAGACAAAAAGCTCTGATAATTGTTTCAAGCTAATATTCACAAGTTGCCTTGAGTCAAAACATTACGAAAAATTTAAGTTTCAAATTATTTTCCTTGTATTTTTACTATTTAAGGGGTGAGATTGGGGCTATGGGGGTTACATTACTCGAATTTCCTGGCCGTAATCTGCCACATATACCAAAAAATATCAACAATGCCACGCGTTAGTTGGAAAATTTCGAGCAGCAAGGAATATTAACATTTACCACATGTGCTCTAAAGTAAACATTAGGATAGAAATGTAGTCAATGAAAACGATGAGATTTTAGATATTTTGTCACCGAGACGGTTGCCCAGTGCCCTGTTCCCTAGCAAGAAGCCTTGTATTATGTGGTCTAATTATTACGCCTTATACTTCAAGGACACGTAATCCTGCTGATGATATTAGTAACCAAAGACGATAATACACACTAAGTAGCTATTTTTTTCTGCAACCCATGACAGCTGGGTAGTTAGGAAGCATTACAAAAGCTCTCTAAAGAAAGCTCTTTTTGCACCTTTCTTTCGTTCACCTTTCTCTCGGGCGTAAATGTTCTTTTCTACCATTGTAGACTTAGTCCTCTCTTTGGGAGATTTTCAATCGGATCCCAGAAAGAGTTGAGGCTTCGAGATTGACCTATCCAATTTTTTTTTTTTTCAACGACTATTCAAACCGTTGAAAGTAATTTGTAGATTGGTGCTAGGACTGAAATTTTATAAGGTTCACGATCACCGATCTCAAAACCACAATCTTGCAACGTAGAAACAGTGTCAAACGTACAAAAAAAAAAAAAAAAAAAAAAAAAAAAAAAAAAAAAAAAAAAAAAAATTGCGAACAGAAATGTCTATCCAGATTTGATTCGAATACCAGTTATAATAAGGAATGACTTACCAGGGAAAGTAGAGCCACAGAGAAACTGATAGTCTACTTATAAAACGGTTCCGTTCTTTTGTTTCTTGTTATTGGCTAATATTTCATATAAAAGAACCAATCAGGTTCTGAATAACATACGTTCTTTGTGCGAAACAAATCCAATTGGTGCAAATTCCCAGTTGAATTTGCTTTTAAAATCAATGAGGTCTTTAAAAGATACGGTCATTTGTCTCTCCACAATTAATGAATAAAGAGACTAGCTTACAAAAATACATCAACAGTGTAAACCATTAGAATTAAAGCACAGTTTTCAACAAGACCTAGGATCTCTTCTTTGGGAGCAACACTAGATTTCACTAAGTGGTTTGAACACTTCTTTATAGAATCAATGATAACTCCCAAGGGTGGCTGACCACACAACACGTATTTCTATCAAAAAGAGCTGTTTTTTATCTAGTTCTCTTAACTAGACTCTCTCTAAGTCCCAAGTAAAGTCCAAAATTATTTACATCCTTTTTCGTTCGATAATCACGATGAAATACTTAAAAATACATTTTTCAAAGTTGGACCTATTTCCATTGCTTAATCCTCCCTTTGAAGATCTTTCTCTGTTCGAGGGTCATTAGCTATGCACAACAATATTAAAAATTCTTTGAAAGGAATCTAGTGATAATAACATTCGTGTAGCTACCTCTTCAGGGAGGTCATTATTAATGGTAAACAATCATCGAACGAGTCTCTTCAAACTGTACTATAAAGAACTATCTCCAAGAGAAGGTAGCATCGTGAAGGTTATGATTAAATTACTTTTAAAAATTTTAATATTTTTATACACATTCAATAATTCTTTAGGATAGAGGGTTATAAACAGAATCAACTAATATCACCACGAATGTTGCCATTTTTTAAAGAGGGCGAGAAAACCTTTCTTTACACATTTTATTTCTCACAGTGGCGCAGCAAGGTCTTGTGACACCCAGGGCGGAATTTCAACTTATCACACACACCCCCCCCCCCATCAAACACTTAAACATTGTTGAGTCATACTTGTTTATGGTTGAAACATACAATTAAAAAAAGCTATTTAAAGTGTTTGAATTAAGGAGTTAAAGGAGAAGTAAATTGCTTACTGTATGAAATTGGTATGTAAACATTTTAATGTAAATAAGTTACATAGATTTAAGCAAAATACAACACTTTTATACATATTAACTTTATTATTATTACAATATTAAACAACACCATTTTAATTCGTGGTTTACATTAAGTAAGGCTAAATTGGGCAGGGGCTTTTATTATAAACGTTTTAAGA
>JAQQPU010017691.1:0-18359 GCA_029168905.1 Artemia sp. Kazakhstan ARC1039
ACCGGGGGCTTCCTTCGGGGTTGGGGTAGGGGGATTGGAACCCTTTGGGGTTGGGGTAGGGGGATCGGAACCCTTTGGGGTTGGGGTAGGGGACCTCACGACACTGTTCAAATACAACTTGTGTATTATAACGACCACAGAGTTTCACCCTTAAATTCTCTTCTAAAATCATCTTTTAAATCATCTTTTAAAATGTCTCTAACTGTTTCGCCGAAATAATTCCATAAAATGGCTAAAACGGCTTCGCCCAAATAATCCATAAACGTAATTTCAGCGTGTTCCTTTTGTTTGGCATCTCTGCGCTGACACATTTCAAATTATTTGGAAACCCTTTCGTGAATCAATCTCTTCATTGCTAAGATCGAAACATTCCCTCGGAAACAATTCTCTTGGTAGAACTCCAAAGACATTAATAGACATTCGCTCGGAAACAATTCTCTTTAGAAACAACAAATTAATTCCCTTTCGTGTCAAATCAATCAATCATGACATCATCTGTCATGTGTGATCTAAACTTTGCCCCGGAAACATTCTCTTGGTAGAACTCCAAATACATTAATAGACATTCGCTCGGAAACAATTCTCTTTAGAAACAACAAATCAATTCCCTTCGTGTCAAATCAATCAATCATGACATCATCTGTCACGTGTGATCTAACTGTTTCCTGGAAACTCATAACATTTGCCTCGAGCAACAACAACAACATGAAGGAAGTGTCATTGACCCTGTCCCCATTAGACTCAATAATCCATAAATGTGAGAAAGTTCCTGTTTTCAAATTCTCACTGACAAAAACCATAAAACAGACGTAAAAGTGAGAAAGTTCCTGTTTTTCAAATTCTCACTGACAAAAACCATAAAAAAAAATCCATAAAAGTGAGAAAATTCCTGTTTTTCAAATTCTCACTGACAAAAACCACAAAACATCCATTAAAGTGAGAAAGTTCCTGTTTTTTCATTCCCACTGACAAAAACCATAAAACAGACATAAAAGTGAGAAAATTCCTGTTTTTCAAATTCTCACTGACAAAAACCATAAAACATCCATAAAAGTGAGAAAATTCCTGTTTTTCAAATTCTCACTGACAAAAACCATAAAACAGACATGAATGTGAGAAAGTTCCTGTTTTTTCATTCTCACTGACAAAAACCATAAAACACATAAATGTGAGAAAGTTCCTGTTTTTTCATTCTCACTGACAAAAACCATAAAACATACATAAATGTGAGAAAGTTCCTGTTTTTTCATTCTCACTGACAAAAACCATAAAAACATCCATAAATTACTGTTGAAATCCATGAAAAACATCAAATAAATCGACCAACACACATAACCATCCAAGAAAACATCCATAAATGTGACAAAATTCCTGTTTTTTCAAGTGAGAAAAATCCTGTTTTTTTTATTCTCAGTGAGAAAACCATAAACCACGTGGTTCTGATCGGAGTCAATAAGGCATCTCTACTAATCACTGCCTAAGTAAAGAGCAATGTGGGCACAATGTACTATTTTTCTTCTTTTTTTGTTTCTTTTTGGTTTTAGACCAGGCACTTCGTGTAGAATGTTGTCGCAGAAACTTCGAAAGGGGCTCATTCGAATTGAAAGGGCTAGTGCCATTTTTAATTGTTGAAAGTGATTGGAGGGTACCCAGCCCCCCCCCCCCCCGTACACCAATCATTTCCCTAAACACATCCAATCAAAATTTTGGGATAGATATTTTGCTCAACGGTCCGGAAATTATGTCTTTGAGGATGACAACAACCCCCACAGCCCTCAGATCAAGGACTGTAGGTTATGCCCTGGGGATATATAAGATTTTTATTGAAAGTGTGGACGCATAAACATTGGATGGGGGTCACTGGACGGGTAATTAGAAGTTATAGGGCCCTTTTTGAGATTCAAAGTGATCGGAGGGCAGCTCTCCCCTTTTTTGGTTTTAGACCAGGGCACTTTGTATAGAAGAAGTTGTCGTAGAACCTTCAAAAGGGGCCTATTCGATTGGAAGTTGCAACGTCTAGTTCTCTTTTTAACAGTCAAAAATGACTGGAGGGCAACCAGCCTTCCCCCTACGCCCATTGTTTCCCCAAATACACCCAATCAAAATTTTGAGATAGCTATTTTGTTCAGCTTAGTTGAAAAATCCAGTAATTATGTCTTTGAAGAAGACACCTCCCCGTCCCCACAGCCCTCAGGGCAAGGGTTGCAAGTTATACCCCCGGGGCATAAAAGATTTGTATGCAAAGGGTGGTCATATAAACTTTGGAGGGGGCTCTTTGGATTTGAAATGAGAAGTTTTATTGCCCTTTTTAAGAGTCAAAGTGTCGGAGGGCAACTAGCCCCCCCCCCTTATGGTGTATTTTCCCCAAGTGCATCCGATAGAAATTTTGAGATAGCCAGTTGTTCAGAGAGCAGTCCAAAGATCATTAACAAGGCCTTTTGAGGTTGACGCAACCCCCCCCCCCACCAGAGTCCGGGGTAAAGGATTGCAAGTTGTACCCTGGGAGCATATAAGCTTCTTATGGGAGGGGTTGTTTTTGTTAACTTTAGAGGAAGCTTATTTGATTGGAATTTTATAGTTGTACTTTTCTTTTAAGAGTCAAAAGTGTCGTAGGACAAGAACCCCTTCCACCCTTACCGTCTATTTTTCCCCAAATGTATCCGATAAGAACTTTGAGATAGCCATCTGTTCAAAAGCAGTCCAAAGATTACACAACAAGGCCTTTCCCCAGAGTCTGGAGGTACTGATTGTAAGTTGTGCCCTAGGCATGTAAGCTTTTTATGGAAAGGGTGGCTGTGTGAACTTTAGAGGAGGCTAATTTGATTGGAATTTTAAATTTCTGCTTATCTTTTAAGAGTTAAAAGTGATGGAGGGCAACTAGTTCCCCCCCTGACAACCTCTTTTCCCTAAACGCACGTGATCAACGTTGTGAAATAGCTATTTTGTTTGTTTTGGTCGAAAGAATATATAACAATGCCTTCAGGATGGACACAACCTTCTAAAGACCAGGAGCAAGGGTTGTAAGTTATACCCGAGAATTAGTTCTTCACATTTGCAGAATTACTGGTACCCCATTTTAGTTCAATAGTATTTAAGTGGTTTGTGTTTATTGCGTATATTCATTGCGGAGATCATTGTTTTTTTCTCTTTTTTTGTTTATTGAAGTATGGATATTTTGATGTTGTAAGTAGGCTCTTTGGATCCGGTCACTACCGTATCCCTTCGAATCCCGATCCCGGAACTGTTTTTAAACTTCTTCAAGACGCAGATGCTTGTTACGCAATAAGGAATAATTTCTTCTTTGGTTGTTATGTTAATTACTTAAAAACCTAAGGGTGTAGGGAGAAACCTTAAGGGCCGGCCAGTGGGGAACCTTTAAGATGTCAGTATTATCATGAAGAGCTCAGTGCCCGCTAGTCAAGTGGGGAACTTGACTAAATTTGTGACTTAAGATGGCGTACACGTGGTTGTTACGCTGTACTTTAGGAGATGTTTTTTCTTCAATGCACGATGTTTTTTGTTTCTTTGACACATTTATTTTTCTTCAAGATTTCTTTTTCTTTGGGAGGTATATTTCTTCGGGATTTCACCTTCTTCAAGATTGTTTTGTTTTTTGTTTTAAAATATTTTTTTTCAAGATATTTTCTTCAAGATTCTTCCTTAAAAGAACCTTTATAATCCGTCGTCAAAGACTTTTGTCCGTTGTATGAATCGAATGTAAAACAAAATATTCCCCCAGTGGAACGGTGCTTTAGACATCTGGACCAGAAAATCTTTCCTAATGTTATGTCCCGGGAAAGAAATTCTATAAAATAGCCTGTTTCCCGCAAGGAGAATTCTCTGCAAAGTTTCTAAATGCATAAGCTATGGATCGCGTGTTTTATATCCATTATGCCCGAGAGCGTGCTAGAATCTAACAGTACTATTGTTTATTAATCTATTAGGCACACCTGCTTGTTACATTGTATTAATTTTCTAAATTGAATTGGAAAAGACTCTGTTTTGATTCACAAATAGCTTTGAAAAACAATGACTTTTTATTGAACATACAAGTTTTATTAATAAACAAATTCACAAGCATTATTAAAGCACATTGCCCTTAGGGCACTAAAATTTATATTATACAGGTCGAAATGGTAATTTCCATCAGAAAGTCGTTCAATGGAGGATTGTCAAAATAAAAGTTGAGGAATTCACTATAAGTATACCCACAACATCAAAAATACAATACTGAATGAAAACCACAGATATTGAACGATAAATCTAGATCCGTTGAGGGGAGGAGGTGAGTTATTAGAGGTTAATTCAACGGGCACAAGATTTTTGACTTAATTCCATATTTCGTTCATTTTTGTTGGTATTATTTTCTGGCAATGCTCGACTTTTGGCACACTATGACTGGCACATAGCACCCTCTAACAAAAACTATCATTCCTAAGGCAGTTTTCAGATATTTTTTTGTTAAGAATCATGCTTTATATCCATTGGTTCGTGATTCCACGAGCCAACACACCGTGATACCCCCATGGCTATTCCCGATCTGTGCCACTGTATGACTGGTCTATGGCACCCTTCTGGCACCGCTCATCGTTTCTAAATCTTTCTCAGATATTTTCATGATAAAAGTATGCTTTAAATCAATTGGTACATGTTTTCACAAGCCACCCCCAACGTGATACACTGTGTCAATTCAAGCCAACGTGGCACACTAAGGTTGGCACCCTCTAGCAAAAATTATCATTCCCAAGGCAGTTTTCAAGTATTTTCTTATTAAAAATCATGTTTTAAATCCATTGGTCCGTGTTTTCTTAAGGCACCCACATCTTGATACACCATGTCAATTTCCTCCGCCGCGGCACACTATGGCTGGTACATGGAACCCTCTGGCACAAATTGGCAGTCCTCCAGATAGGCATTTTCCAGATATTTTTTACTAGAAATCAGGCTTTAAATAAATCAGTCCCTGTTATCGTCAGCCATTCCCTCCGTGATAACCCCCATGGCAATTCATGCTACCTTGGTACACTCTGGGCGACAGATGGCACCCTCTGGCAATCTGCATCATTTTTAAAGCATGCTCAGATATTTTCATAATAAACATATGTTTTAAATTCATTGGTTTGTGTTTTCGCAAGCCCCCCCCCCCCATGTCAATTCACACTACCTTGGCAATATGTAGCTGGCCTGTGGCACCCTCCGGTACAAACTGTCGTTTCTAAGGCATTTTCAGACATTTTATAGGTAAAACTTATGCTTTGAATTTATTGCTTCATGTTTTCGCAAGTCAACCCCTTCATGATGCCTTTCATGCAGTTCATGCCACCGTGGCACCCTCTGACACACAATATCATTCCTAAGGTGTTTTTCAGCCATTTTCCTCTAGGAATAACCTTGTAAACTGAAATCGAGCGGTTGAACTTAAATGGAAATTTCCACGGTTCCACTGCCCCCACTGGTTCCAGTTCTAACCCCGCTTACAGAAATTCCAGTTCTGATTTTGCTGACTCTGCACCTGATTACAGTCCCCGTCCCGGTTCTACTGATTCTGGTTCCGTCAGTTTTGTTTTCACTACTTCTACCCCCCGATTCCACGGTTCTGATTCTGTAGTAAAGTAGGTTTTCGGTGGGGGTTTTATTCTGCCCTTTGGAGAGGGTATAGTTACGATCCTAAGGTGATTAAAACTCGGTTAGCGTGACTTTAGATTTGACCTTGCCAATTATCTTGAGCGTATCTGCTGGGAGTTAACGAGAAGCTTAAATAATGTTGTGTAGAGAGGTTGGGTAATATAATACTTTTATTTATGCAATATACGATACAAGGTCGGGCTATATATGCCACGTGGACTAATGGTCCCAGAGAATCAACCAATATTACAAATTACAATACAATAAGATACTTAAATACTTACTATCTTCCAAGGTATCTCCAAAAATAAACAGGCAGAGGTCAGCCCGACAAATAGAGTACTGCCTCCTCGGTCCAAAAATTGTATTTTTTATATAAAGAATCAACCATTTCAAATCCGGCCCTTGACGCGCAAAGAAAGGAAGTGGTGATTTCTTAGTTTCCTCTTCAGAGAGAGATCACTTACTCACATATGAAGGAGAAGAAAAGAAAATATAGATAAAATGGAAACTATAGAAAAAATTAGAATAAATAAACTAAATTTATTAATTATATTAAATAGACTCCAAAAAAAAAAATTATGATTACTATAAGCGAATTCCTATTGTCGAAACAGAATTATGTGTATTTTCAGGTAGAACCAACATCATAATAGCTGTTACGATATTATTCATAACTCTTATCCAAGATATTAAAATATCATAACTTAAGCCATGTACAGCCCTTTTAAGCTTGTATTTAAAACTATGTAAATTACAATTCAATCAGCTCTGCTTATTTCTGAGGCTAGGTAGCAAAATTGACATTTATGGTTTAATTCAGTCATAAGGCTTATAATTATTGGACTGTAATAAAATGGTGTGAAAGAAATAAAATTTAACCCGTCTTCATGAATGAATGCTACTCCTTAGTGAACTATACAAGTTTCAGCAATAAATATTGATAATCATACCTGAGGCCTGGGAGTCATAGCGCAGAGAAGACCACCATAAAACAGAACTAAACATTCAGGGGACATCAACTCCACAAAAAAAAAAAAAAAAAATAATAAAAAAAAAATAAATAAATAAATAAATAAATAAAAAAAAATAATTATTCAGTTTGATTCTTAACTAAATGGTCCTTAAGAATCCTCTTGAAAGTGCCAAACGAGTGGCATTTCTGTACTGAAGAAGGCAGGGAGTTCCAAACCTGATGACAAGCAATGAAGGGATTGAAATCTGACCGCACAGTGGGAGTAGGAGGAATGCAGATATTATGTGACGAACGAAGGTTATATGAAGCTGAATCAGAAATAAACTGAGGAGTTTTTTGAAGAGATTTTGGAAGATTGCCATGAAACTGATGAAAAACAAAAGAAACACAAGAAAGAATGTAGATAGACTGTAGATTTAGAAGCGGTCTTGGTGAAGGACGGTTGGTGTCCATAACCAGACGCCGTGTTTTATCATACATGACAGAAAGCGACCGCAGTGTAGAAGGAAAAGTAGACATCCATACTATGGGGCAATAAGAGACATATGACTGGACAAGGCAGAAAAAAAGAAGCTTCAGAATAGATCCAGGAAAGGTGTGTTTGAGTTTCCGAATGACACCCAAACTCCGTGAAACCTTAACCCTAATCATGGCTATATGGTGTCTAAACGAAAGGTTCTCATCAAGCAGGATACCAAGAAACCGGACCAACCGATTCTTTGGTCTACACAAGGAGCCTTGTGACACCTGAAGTTGTGTCAGTTGAGGGAAAGCTACACCAATTCGAGAAAAAATAAGAAAATGTGACTTGGTTACATTCAAGGCCAAGTAATTCGCCTCAAACCATGAAACTACTCTCTCAAATATTGCCACCAGATTAGACCTGACATTACATTCCGTCCTCCCTAGAGTCCCAAAAGTGTTGTCGTCAGCAAAAGCAACGAGGCAATCTTCATTAGAAGTAGCATTGGGACACGAAGTAACATCCGGATGACAAAGATTGCAGCATACTAGAGGACTGGTGTTCTTGACTGCTGAAATCAGATCATTGACATAAATCAGAAATAAAAAGGGCCAAGAACAGATCCCTGGGGGACACCATATTCTACTTCAGAAGGGCTCCGGAAAAGCGGATCAATTGAAATAAGTCTACCAGAAATATATGATTCAAACCAAGAGAAAACATTTGATCTTATACCAATATGCGATAATTTCCAAAGAAGAATCAGATGAGTCAAAGAATCAAAAGCTTTACGAACATCCAAAAATAAAGCTGCCGGGATAAGACCAAAATCTATAGCGGAATGAATGAAATTCAAGAGGGATGCGCAAGCATGCTCTGTTGAGTGATTCGTTCGGAATCCAAACTGGAAATCATGGAAAAAATTTTTGATATCCAAAAAACTAAGAAGCCTGGATAGCATAGCCTTCTCAAAAATTTTGCTGAAAACAGATAGAAGAGAAATTGGCCTATAATTAGCAGGATCACTCCGGGACCCACCTTTATACAGCACTATAACCTTAGCTCGCTTGAGTGAGTCAGGGAAAATTCCATTCACGAAAGACAGATTGACAAGCTTAGTCAATGGTGACAGAATAGCAGGAAGAACGGCACGGATAACCCTTGTAGGAATTCTGTCTGGCCCTGAAGACGATGAACCTTTAAGTGCATTTACGATCCGAGCTACCTCAAACTCAGAAAGAGGGTTCAAGACCATTGACTTTAAACATGGGGGTCCAAGATAGGCTCTGAAATCGTAACGAGGAGTTGTAGAGCTCACAAATGAAGCAGTCGTTTTTCCTATATTAGCAAAATAAGACGTAAGTTCTAGCTGAACATTTTCTTCTCCTTGGACAATTTTACCGTCAACTATCAGCGTTGTTGGAACTGAAGGCGGAGGGGGAGTAGGTTTAAGTACAGAATTAATAATTTTCCATGTCTTCCCAACATCCTTTCCACACTCAGAAAATTTCCTGTGATAATACTGAGACTTGGCCTTCCGACACAGAGAATTAAATATATTCCTATAGGCCTTGAACCGCTGATGATGAGAAGCAGATGACGAAGCCTTGTATAGTTTCCACAGATAATTTTTCCTTTTCCAGCTTTTATGGAGACCTGGAGTCATCCATGGATTCAGCAGTACTATCCTTTTCGAGGTATGAGGCTTTGGATTCTGGTGGCAAACTTCTAGGATACCTTCTTTTACTGAATCATAAAAGAAATCAAAAGAGCGGTTAAAATCTGATTCAGAATCCAAACTATCCCATGGCTGATCAGTCAAACGAGATTTAAGTAGACTGATCTCACTGACACCAAAACGGAAAAATGGGAGATTAGATGGCGAAGCTTTACACTGCGATCGATTAGCAGTCCTATATCGTGAAATAGCAGGGAAATGATCAGAAATATCACTAATCATCACCGAATTATCTAAGACATCTAGTGACGAAAAAATATTATCAATAAGTGATGCATGCATCTCAGTAACTCGGGTTGGTATACAAACTGAAGGTAGAGTTCCCGCAGAAAGCATCATTGACAAAAAATCTGCAGCCGAAGCAGAATTTTGATCCAGCAGGTTAAGGTTGAAATCCCCCATAAGGATTAGTTCGAAAGGATGCTTTTGGACTAAGTCCAAAACCTCTTCCAGAATTTTCAGAATAATAATTTCAGATAAATTTAGTGACTTTCTTAAATCATTAATCATACTACTCAGTTCCTGAAATAAAAAATAAAAAATATTTAACGCTAAAGCTCCACTGCATTAATGTACCCATGAGACCAATACAAGTAAAATCATTTTCAAGATAACAAAGGATTAAAATCCCAAACTGACGCAATGACTTGTGAGAACAGGCATGTAACAAAACAGAATAATTATTGAAATCCATAAATTTCATTGAAGTTAATTGGAACGAAAGCAAATCATTAGACAGATACGCACAAAGAAAAAAATAAGCAAAAGATAAATAAAATACGCTGAATATATGAATGGCAAGATACTAAACATATAAAAAAAAAAAAAAAAAAAAAAAAAAAAAAAAAAAAAAAAAAAAAAAAGAAAAAAAAAAAAAAAAAAAAAAAAAAAAAAAAAAAAAAAAAAAAAAAACTTAATCGTAAACACAGTCGGCTAGAGTATGAATTTTTTTAGTGACACTTTCACCATTAGGCCATGCCAAAATTTGCCCACGATCAGTCCAAACATTTCTATGACCAAATCTGTCCTTAGCGGCATATAGGATCTCACGTCGCCTCTTTGTCAATGCTTCCGATAGGAAAATTCCACTTGAAGCTAACCTAGCTTTTGCTTTGAAGACTTTCTTCGCTATATCACTATTCACAAATTTAACTAAAAAAGGAGGGACTTTGTCGTTTAGGGAGGCATCGGTTAAAGCAGGGGATATTTTGAATCTGTAGATATTCCTAATTTGGGCAACATTAATTTCAGTCAGGTTTACTTTGGTTATGAAAACTTGCAGGATTGTTGATTGGAGGTCAGATCCGGACTGTTGCTTAAAACCATGCAAAATTAGCGAATCAAGCAGCACTTCTTGTTCAAATGAATCTAGTTTCATCTCAATTTTCATGATTTTCTCTTCTTGATTTATAATTTGGTTGCGAAGAGTTTTCAGCGATTGTTCAATTTTTTTCAAATTTTGGTTGATAATCAAGAGTAATCGCGTCATATATTTGACAAATAATGTCGTGGGATGACTGGTGGAAGGAATCAGCATCCGAAAACCTTTCATTAACCTTCTTAGTTATATTTTGCAGTAACTCTCGCTTAGTTTTTTCCAGGTCAAGTTCCGTAGAAGTGATTTTATCCATCAACGAAGCACATTTTCCTGTATTAGATTCCTTAATTGTTAATGCATTAAATGTCTTGGAAAGGGATTTATAAATATCGGGTGAATTTTCAATTCCTCAAATGCAGCCTTTACACCTGCAGTCTGTTTTGTTGAAGTTCGGCTAACGCTTGGATTATATTCTGCCAAGTTGGCTTCAACAAGTCTGTATTCTTCATGTGTCTCATAGCAAAATACCAAATATGATGGCTTTCCTTTGCTATCCTTGGACACTTTTAGTATCTTTACTGGCCAATGAGGATAATTTTTGAAGTTAGCTAACGCGATATCAAACTCTTTAAATGCAGGCATTTCCTATTAAGGAGAGGACAAAATTAAAAGCAACTTATCTTTATCTAAGTAAAGAACCTTAAGGAAAAAATTGGTTGGAAAAATGATCCAAAGATTCAATAATATATATCCAAAATAATCTATAAAATCCACTAATATCAGTCTATTTCAACACCAATTGAAATACAAGCCCAAACATCCCAGAATGTGTACTTTTATCTTAATAACAATGGGTATTTCCAAAACTTCCATCTTGTATTTTTGCTTCTTAAATATTTTATTTCATATTAAATTATTTCTGCTTAATTGGACAAGTTACCATAGTACCCTCCCATTTAACAAGAGTTATCCACAGCTCTATTTATTTTATTTTAATATCAACAAATTTCAATTACTTTGGAAATCCTTCTTATTCTGCCATTATTTATGGGTCATTCTTTGTGTACAGCCTGAATTTGTTTCTGTAGGGTTATGTTTATGGCTAAATGTCATGCCATGTCTGATCTCCAAGGATATCAATTTTGGAATTTATTCTTGTTATTTTTTTTTCTTTTCGTCTTGATGACAATGACTTCTCTTTCACACCCTTTTTAATATGCATCTTCTCTTTTATTAGGACCCACAATGATTTCAGCATTTATATTAGTTTCTTTAATTAAATTAGATTTCAAGTTATATTAGAAACTATTTCATTAATTTGAGTTTAAATTTAATTCCCATTTATAGCTAATCTATTTGGAAAACGTGGTTGATTTAATATTTATCTTCTGAGTCTGAAATGCCTAGGATAAATTATACATGATTTTTTTTTTGTTTAGCCACAGATATCACTTTAACACAACATATTATATTTTTAAACTTAATGAATGCCATTTAGGATGTAAACAATTTGTTTATACGTCTTAAGCCTAGAATATAACTGATTTGATCTCACTTTTCAGCCTTGAATTCGGTTGTTAAATTCTCACTAATTATTAAATTCTCACTCCCACTAATTACTGACGTACTTTGAATGTATGAGTTGCGGTTTGATTTCCAACAAGGTCAACCTTTATATCCTGGGTACAAAGAAATTTGTCTTGGGATTTTCTAAGAAAAAGCTCTTGCAATGCATCAGAAATTTGTTGATATTGGCAAGAATAAATGAATCAAAATTTGGTTGAAGTTGCATCAAAATTTGGCTGATATCGTCAAAAATGAACTAAAAGTTGGTTGTAAAATAAAACCAGGTCTGTGGTCTAAAATAATTAGATATCAACATGCAAATAAGGCATAAACGATTGCATACATAAGGAAAAACACAATTTTTTTAAGTACTATTTTTTAAGCGAGAGTCTTTCTCAATCGCCTATTCAAACATTCAGTTTCTGGTTGGCTTTTAGTGGCATTATTCTTTTGGTAATTTAAAATTAATAATTTTAATTTAATCAATAATTATAATTTTGATAATTTATATTATATATATATATATATTAATATAAGTTATGTTGATACATGAAGTGCACAATCAAAAGTTAATTCATTACAGACATAAAATAAACTTGCTCGGATATTCATCATATAATTTCTCTTTTACGTTTCCTCCCATTTAGGCCAATGAAAAGTTAACCATATGATGCCAACCGTAATGTCTGCGGTTCGCAGATAAGACCCTTCTTTCTTTTTTATATGATTTTCTCTTTTGGGAACTCAATTAGTAGTTTCATGAGGGATTATGGTTTTGTGCAGAGAGTAGGGGTTATATCCTTATTGTTTTTTTAATCACTCCAATGTTTTTCTTCGTGCAAATTTTGAATAGGCCCAGAAAAACTTTTAATCTGACTCATCTAATTTAAGCATAAATCATTGCATAGAAACCCATAGTTTCTTTTTACTCCGGTCTAGATAAGTCTCTTTTCTGGAGAGCAGTTTAATTATGATATCCTTGTGTAAGATCCAGGGAGGTAAAGATTTTATTTTTATTTTAGATGGAATCAAGGATTGCATCTATTCTAGGCAAGAGAAATTTATCACTAACTACTTGCTTTTTAAGAGCTCTATAATCTACTACGAGTCCAAGATCATTGTTCTTTTTTGGAACCAAGATTACAGAGGCTGAATATGGGCTTACACTTGGGCGTATAATTTTATTTCTTTGCAATTCATGAATTTTATTTACTAACCAATTTTTATGCTTGTACGGAATACGGTAAGGCTGTTTCGCTTCAGGTAGCCCTGTAGTTTGGATAGAATGTTCATAAAATGGTATTAATCCATTATCTTCTTTAGAAGTGGAGAATACATCTTTAAAATCCCACAATAATGCACATTATTTTTGGCTTTAATTCTGCGCCCTTGATGTGGTCCAGATTAAACTTTTCCAATAATTGAAAGTTGGTTAAAGGGTACCTATCATTTGTTGCGCTAATGTTATTAACCAAATTCCTTTTGGAATTTTTACATTTATTTAAATCATGCTCTGAAATAGCTTGTATTTCAACGAGAAATGTTCCCTTTTTATCATAATCGTATCATTTTCGCGGGTATTTGTTACCCGAATAAACCTTCCCCTTTTCGTAGGAAATGATCTGTTATTCACATAACAGATTCTCATGGATTTCTTCTGACGGAGACGCAAACCAAATTTCAGATTTATAATTTAGTTCTTCCACCATTTGCGAAAAATGAATTCTTTGCATGGTTGTGGGGGGAATTTTTGTTTTGCGTACACCTTACCTTAGACCTTAGCTCCTCCTGTACCTCCAGAGGCACACAGGGCGTCCAAAACAGCCCCCAATCATCCCGGAAATGAGCTGTGGCGAAGATGTCCTCCCACTCTGTGATTAAGGATGCATGAAGGGCTCTCCTGTCCCGCTCATATGTTCTGCGAAGCGTGTTTTTGGGCCTTCCTCGTCGACGCGTGTCATCTGGTTGCCACTGGAGAAGCATATTCGGTAGTCTCTATCCTGGCATACGGAAAACATGGCCAAGATATCGCCATTTTCCTTGCCTGACTTCATCAGCGACATCAGGCTGGTTTGTGTAGTGACGAATTTCCAAGTTTGTTATCCTATCCTTCCAGTTAATAGTCATGATACGTCGAACACAGTTGTTTTCATATGCAGTAAGTCGTTTTTCTTGCTCAGCTGTGAGTTTTAAACATTCCATCGCATACGTCAAGATCCAAAGGACGTTGCTTCTGAAAAGGCGAAGTTTTAGCTGGAGTGAGTACTTCGCTAATCTCCAGACTATTCGAAGCTGTTGAAATGCCTTGCCATGGCTGTTCGTGTTCTCAGCTCCTTTTTGGAATTGCCACTAAACGAGACTGTGTTACCAAGATATCGGAAGTCGGTGACTTGCTCTATGCTTTCAGTCCCCAGCTGGATATTCATCGGTGAGTTAGTGGTTGACATCGCTTTGGTTTTGGGGGCGTTGATATGTAACCCAAACTGCTCAGCTCTTTCGGCTAACTTGCATAAAAAGTCTTGAAGTTTGCTTTTGTCTTTCTCCATCAATCCAACATCGTCTGTAAAGTCGTGATCTTGGACTAGTCTACCTGCAATTCTGATCCCATATCCATCAATTTGTCTAATTATGTAGTCCACTATGAGAATAAAGAGGAATGGAGACAATACGCATCCTTGTTTGACACCTGTCATCACTTTGAAATATTTTGTGTTTCCTTCAGAGATTCTCACGCAGCATTCCGTGTTTTCGCACATTGCCATGAAAAGGCGAACCAGCTTTTCAGGAATACCGTAGAAGATCAGGATCCTCCATAGTATTGGGTGGTCTATTGAGTCGAACGCTTTTTCAAAGTCAACGAACAATAGATATAGACGTCTCCACTTATTTGATTCTTCAAGCATGGTGTGCAGTGTGAATATCAGATCGGCACAAGATCTTTTTGTTCGGAAACCATGTTGCTCCATGCGTAAATGTGGGTCTAAGGCAGCTTGAAGCCTTGTCAGGATGATTATGCAGAAAATTTTTCTGGGTATCGAGAGGAGGTTGATGCCTCTTTAATTGCCAGAGACTGTCGCGTCTCCTTTTTTGAACAATTTAATAATGGTTCCTGCTCCCCAGTCTTTGGGAACGTTTCTTTTTGTCGGAGGAGGGAAAAGAAGCCTAGCCACGCCAAAAGGGACCTGCGGATTGCTGAATTGACCATTTCTCCAGATATACGGTCATTACCCGGAGATTTTCCATTCTTCAGCTTATTCGAGGCTGACAGGATCTCATTCTCCGCTGGCTCGTCTTCATCAATGAGGAGATCCAAAAATGGGCTGTCCGGAATATCTGCTGGAACAGAAGGGGACCGGTGGTTGAGAAGGCTTTCAAAGCAATCCGCCCATCTAATTTTCCAGTCATCTGGATAGGTTAGCAGTATTCCGTTTTCCTCTTTTACTGGTCCATCTTGTACGTTGGTCTTCCCAATGATTTCTTTAGCTAGGCGGTACACAGCTCTCGTGTCACCACGTCGGGCTGCCTCTTCTGCCATTCTTGATTTCTCATTGAGGGGCTGTCGCTTGTCTATTCTAGCACTTTTCTTCACTTCTCTGTCCAGTTCTTTATACGCTATGTCTTTCAGGACTTCAGAAGAGGGATCATTACTAAGCATACCCTGTTTTTTTTTTCTTGCGGTCTTCGATCAAGTCCCATGTTTTCTGGGATATCCACTGTTCCTTCATTGACTTTTTAAAGCGAAGAACTTCTTCAGCAGTTTCTGTGTAGTTTTGTTGCATAGTCGTCCAAACTTTTTCCACATCTTGTGGTATATCAGCAAGTGCCTCGAATTTGTTCGACAGTTTAATGTTCAATTGTCTCCTGTTTTGCGGGTTTTCCAATAAATAATAATAATAAAAACTTCAAGGCTGACACAAACCCATTTTTTCACTTTCATATTGTTACTTTGATACCATTTTTGATACTTTGATGAACTTTTGATTTTTTTAAAAATTTTGATTTTGAAACAAGGAATTTTTAAAAATTTGAAACTTTTTGCAATCAAAAACGAACAAAAATAAATGAAAAAAAAATTCCGAAAAATACATTTTTCAAAGAAAAGTAAAGGTCATTTTAAACTTAAGCGCAGCAGATACATATACCTGTTAAAGTTTAAACTCAAAAGGACCAAAATTACTATTAAAGAATAAATGAAACACAAAACGAACAGAAACTAAATAAAGAATCATAGCAAAAAACATACAAGAAATAATAACATAAATGAATAAATAGATCTTAAAGCGAGTAATGCTTAGATTGAATATGAAAATCAAGCTTAAAACGAAAAAAAATATTTTGCTACTGAAGTATAAATAAAACTTAAGACGAACAGAAATTAAATAAACAATCAATGCAAACAAACCTACAATAGATATTAATGTAAATGAATAAATAAATTTTAAAAAGAGTGAAACTTAAACTAAATATGCAAATCACGCTTGAAACTAACAAAAATCACTACAAACAAGATTTTGGGTATCGCCTCCTTCTCTCACTGTAAAAGTCTGTAACCTACTGCGTTTATTCACGCTTTACTGAAAACTATATGCGTCTTGAACAGTGTTGGAAAGTATAAACAACATTAAATTGAATATTTGATGTATAATGATATTAATTGTTGAAAGATCCATCAGTCCAAGAATTTATTTCACTGTAATTTTATTTTTATTTTTAATACTGTAAGAACTGGAAAAGAAAATATTTGTAATATAATTCGTTTTCAGTTAAGCGCCAATGCCGAAGTAGGCTTTTGGTTTTTATTTACAGTTAAGGAAGGGAGCAGTATCCAAACTCTTTTTTGTATTGAAACCATATTCGTTTTGAACTACTTTTGAAAAAGCTAACAAATTAAACTGAATATTTGAAGTGTAATGATATTAATTGCTGAAAACTCATCAGTTGAAAATTTTACTCTAATTTTAAGGTCTATTTTCAATATTAAGTACAAAAGAAAATATTTGTCATAAAATTGGTTTTCAGTAAAGCACCAATGACACAGTAGGTTATAGATATTTACAGTGAGAGAAGGAGGTGATACCCAAAATCTTGTTTATAGTGATTTTTGTTAGTTTCAAGCGTGATTTGCATATTCAGTTTAAGTTTCATTCGTTTTAAGATTTATTTATTCATTTACATTAACCATAGGCAGCGCAATAGCGCTGCCTAAATAAAGAACGGTGTTGCCACATTGTATTATTTATTTTTGGTTCTTGGTCTTAGACCAGGGCACTTCATATCGAAGTAGTTGTCGTAGAAACTTCGAAAAGGGCTCATTCGATTAGAAATAGGAGTGGCTTGTGCTCTTTTTAATAGTCGGAAGTGATTGGAAGGCAACTAACACCAATCCAATCAAAATTTTGAGATATCCATTTTGTTCAGTGCAGCTGATTTCCAGATAGAAATTATGTTTTGAGGAGGACACTCCCCCACAGCCCTCAGGGCAAGGGTTGTAAGCTATTCCCTGGGGGCATATAAGGTTTTTATAGAAAGTGTTGTCGTAGAAACTTCAAAAAAGGCTCGTTTGATTGGGAATTCAAAGGTCTAGTGCCCTTTTTAATAGTCGAAAGTGATTGGAAGGCAACTAACCCTCCTCTCACGCCCACCTTTTCCCCAAACACATCCAATCTAAATTTTGAGATAGTCATTTTGTTCAACGTAGTTGAAAGTTCTGGAAATTAGGTCTTTGAGGATGACAACCCCCCACAGCCCTCAGGGCAAGGGTTGTATGTTATTCCCTGGAGGCATATAAGTTTTTTTTTTATAGAAAGCGTTGTGATAGAAACTTCAAAAAGGGCTCATTTGATTGGAAATTGAGATGGCTAGTGCCCTTTTTAACAGTCGAAAGTGATTGGGAGGCAACTAACACCCCTTCCACGCCCACTATTTATCCAAACACATCCAATCAAAATTTTGAGATAGACATTGTATTTAAATTAGTTGAAAGGTCCGGAAATTATATCTTTCAGGATGACACTCTCCCCACAGCCCTCAGGGTAAGGATTGTAAGTTATGCCCTGGGGCATATAAGGTTTTTATTGAAAACTTTGTCGTAGAAACTTGAAAAAGGGCTCATTCGATTGGAAATTCAAAGGGCTAGTGCCCTTTTTAATTGTCAAAAGCTATTTAAGGGCAACTAACCCCCCTCTCACGCCCACCTTTTCCCCAAACACATCCAATCAAAATTTTAGATAGTCATTTTGTTCAACGTATTTAAAAGTTTTAGAAATTAGGTCTTTGAAGATCATAACCCCCCCGTCAGAGCCCTAGGGGCAAGTTTTGTAAGTTATGCCCTGGGGGCATATAAGGTTCTTATATATAATGATGCTGTAGAAACTTCAAAAAGGACTCATTCGATCGGAAATTAGAAGGGCATTTGCCATTTTTAATAGTCAAAAGTGATTGGAGGATAACTAATACCCCTCTCACACCCATTATTTCCCCAAACACATCGAATCATAATTTCGAGATTGCCATTTTGTTCGACGTAGTTAAAAAGTCTGGAAATTATGTTTTTGAAGATGACACTCCCCCACAGCCCTCAGGGCAAGGGTTGTAAGTTATGCCCTTGGGGTATATAAGGTTTTTTTATTATAGAAAGCGTTGTTATAGAAACTTCGAAAAGGAAAAATTCGAT
>JAQQPU010017693.1:0-17591 GCA_029168905.1 Artemia sp. Kazakhstan ARC1039
GGCGTAGAGAACGATGAGACCAGGTGCCTCCAGGTTGACCTATCGCATGCCAGGCTCACAGCTACTTCCACTGGAATGTGGGCTTGAGCAAGAAGTTCGTTGGCTTCGTCTTTCCACATAATAGGGGGGCAGCACCCTCTGTAATTTTTCAATCCGTGCAAGATTGGGTCAAACTCAATAGATGGTGGGGAGGATACACCCTGTGCCTTGCCATGTATCTGCTCCATATAGTAGCGCGGTGCCGATGAAGCGATGGAGATACGCATTTTAGTATGGTGGCTTATATTTAGTTTTTCACCAAACGCTACTCAGCGTCCAAACAGCTGATGACGCTTTCGCTCTTTGGGGTGTAAGCTGTTTTGTGATCGAACCATCCCTCAAAAGTGTGGATCCAAGATAAGTGAAGTCTTCAACCATATCTATTGAGTCGCTCCCAATGTTGACTTCCTTTAAAGTTGATAGTGACGTAAAGGGTCGATGGGCATAACTTTGGTTTTCTGCCAATTCATCCGCAGACCAACTTTGAAAGCTTGGAGAGCTTCTGGAAGCCTATGAAAGTAAATGGGGAGCTTCGATGACTTTTTCTATGGTGTCTACAACTAAGGCTATATCAGCAGCGAAGTCAGCATCAGAAAGTACACGGTCTCCAAACTGGAGACCGAATTGAAGGCGATTTACGTGCGAGTTCTGTAGTAGTTTATCCCGCAGTTCAAGAAATCGGGAGCGGTGGTGCAACCTTGCGTGACGCCTATTTTCACTGAGAATGTGGGACTGCGTCTTCCATTGACTTCCAAACAGCTCTCCGAACCATTGTATAGCTTTTCGAAAATTGAGCACTATTTTTTCGAGGTAGGCCTGTAGTTCTTAGTATCAGCCAGAACGTCAACCTACAGAATCAAAATCTGTATTGAAATCTAAAATGCAATGTACACTTTTTGGTGTAACTCTTGCTTCATCTCCATAAAATGGCGCATACCGAAGATTTGCTCCGTTGTCAACCTGCCGGACATGAACCCAGCAAGCTGAGCTCTTCTTCTTCTATGCAGGGAGGCAGAGTATATTTCCAGTAGTGCGATGGCGAAAAGGTTTGCTTGGAACAGAGAGAAGCGTAATCCCGCAATGATCAGAGCAGATTTGGTAACTGCCCTTTCGTTTTCAAAGTGTCAAAATAATGTGTGCGCACAAATCTTTAGGAATGCCTTCAGTTATCCATATAACTGAGAAGATAAGCTGGATCTACAGTAACATTGCTGCACCTTTGTACTTTATAAGTTCTGCAGAAATACTATAGATACCAGATGATTGATTACTTTTTAGACGTTTTACAGCATTTCAGATCTCAAAGGCTTCAAACACTTGCAATACGAGGTTAGAAGTCACCTCAGTTGTGGCCATTGCTGCTTGAGTCAGGTCCAGGTCAGGATGTGCGACTGCCTCAGCGTTCAGAAGCTTTGAAAAGTCACTTCTCCAGGAGGAAAGTGGACCTGTGTCATCATCGAAAACATACTGTCATCCGTATACAGAACAAGGCTCACGGTGGAAGGCACCCCTTCCGTCAACTCGTGGAGGCCTTTTTACAGTGAGCAGGTGTCTCCTTTCCTGGCCACATTTTCACGATGGCTAGCTTTCCTATCAACAAATGATTTTCCGTCTCTGTGCAGTAGATTATTGAGCATATAGTTGAGACTTCTGTACTCTATCACGTTCTCTGCTAAGCAGACCTTCTGACTTGGCTTAATTACAGAGAGGGTCTCTTGGGGTATCCAGGGTTTTTTCTTGTGCTTGGCACGGCCAATAGTACTGCCAGCAGAGTCGAGTGTAGCCTCTTCAAAGGAATTTCAGACAACTTCCGAGTCATCTGCGTCTTGGATGACTGATTTTGTCCACATTGTGTTTTAAATAATATAAACTATATATACACATGTTTTTACTATATAGGTATTATTTATGTTTCAAATATTATAAACTATGATTAATTAAAATATAATTATATAATAAAACCTAATAAACATAAACAATAATTATTTATTAAAAATAAAATTAAAAAAATTAATTTCAATAAACTATTTTTATCAATTTGACTTTAAATATTCGGGAATGATTTAGACTTTGGTCAAGATAAATTTGGTCAAGAATTTGGTCATCGATCAGGGTGGGATAAGAAGCATTCGCCAGTTGTTAGATTTGTCAATTTGATAATGCAACAGGTTTATACCAGTAGGAATTGTTAATTAGGCTTTTTTTTTTGGGGGGGGGGGGGGGCAGGGTTGAGGCAATAAGCCTAAGCCAGAGTGTATGGGTCCGCCCTGCCATATAATAATAAAAATAGAAATACTAATCTTGGAATGCCTACATGGTATTTAGCTGGTAGTTTTGAACCTTACTCAAAAATAATTGAGGAACTAATTAAGACTATTAGGTATCATACGTGTTAGCGATACAATAGAGTTTTGTCTAATTGGACAGTCCCAAATGGCATGTAATTTACGGCTTCTTCTCAAACTCGGAAGATAGGGGGTAGGGAAAACCTACCTTATTAGCTTTTTCGGGATGGGTAATTATCAATAGGTTTTCCTGTATTACAAAATACTAGCTTTTGTGCTGAGTAATAAGTCATGTTTGTATGTTTCTGTCTTTCTGTGGTAAAAAGTGTGCTTAATATTTGTCTATTATTGTGACGTATCTTTTGCCTGGCAATCAAGTTATTTACAATTCAGAAGAGAAAAATCACCTGACCTTTTATAGGACAACAAATCGAGATAGACAAGGGAATGAAATTCTTGGAGAGACAAATCACCAAGCCTTTTGATTAAATTATTTTGTGAGAGAAGAGCCACGACAAGTAACAATCAAGCCACAACAGAAGCCACGAGCAAGTAACAAGAACAATGAGCCACAACATTTTGCATAAGTTAATTCTCTGTATCTCTGTATGCTAGCTCTAAGTACAGTTATAAGGCTTCGGTACAAATTTAGAAAGCTGAGAAAGGGAATTGGTCATCCAAATCGGAAAAGACAAGGGAACTTGAAGCCCAAAAGTTGATTAAAGTGTTGGAAAACCACTTGTTCTGGGAGAAAAGAACCCTTGAAAAGTTCATGTGTTCTAGGCGGGGGGGGGGGGAATAATGTTGCATTAACCAAATAGCCTAGAAACCTGACAAGAGAGAAAACTTTAGTTTGCCTTAAAGAAAAAAAATAACCAACGCCATCTTGCCCTGCCTATGAAAACCATAAAGTAAAATTATAAAACCATAAAAATAAATTATAAAGTAAATCAAAAAAGTTAATTTTTAATTACAAAAGTAACGTATCATCTGTGTTTGTTTTGTGTCTCTTTTTTATTTAGATTAAGCTGAAGATAAAATTTTCAATTTTTTTAAGGGTCTAAAAGTCACATTTGTGCGCAATAAAAGAAATAGCATATGCTCTGCATAATAACGTTGCACTATAATAGACAATATGTATCTTATAACATACTAGATATATGCCTGCTTTGAGAAGTAATGCATTGAAATCAACTTTATTTAGACCTTTAATTAAAACACAACCCTTGATAAAAATCAGACCAAACTTGTTATTATTCGTTTTTAGTTTTTCTAGGTACCTCCATACTGTCACCTCAACGCCACGCTTCTACTGTCACAGTAGTAGCAGTAGTAGTAACAGTAGTAACATCAGTAGTAGTACCAGCAGTAGTAGCAGCAGCAGTAGTAGTAGTAACAGCAGTAGCAACAGTAGTAGTTGCAGTAGCGGTAGTAGTAGTAATAAAAGTAACAGCAACAGTAGCAGTAGTAGTAGTAGTAGTAGTATCAATAGTAGTAGCAGTAGCGGCGGAAGTAGTAGATGCGGTAGTAATGGTAGTAGTAGAAGTAATAGTAGCAATATTAGTAGTAGTAGTAGTTGTAAATGTCTTTGTAGTTGTAGTAGTAATAGTAGTAGTAGTAGTAGTAGTAGTAGTAGTAGTAGTAACAGTAGTAGTAGTAGTAGTAGTAGTAGTAGTAGTAGTAGTAGTAGTAGTAGTAGTAGTAGTAGTAGTAGAAGTATGAACATAGTATCTTTTGGATAGATAAACATCCCCCTACACATGACCTGAAAGTTTTAGCTTAATACCTTCAGCCGTTCCTGAAATATTCCTGATACGTGCTTTTGATAATCGGCATGAAAAGTGTATTTTAATACATTCAACATCCCTCTCAACATTCCCCGGAAATTTTATCTGAATATCCTTTGCTTTTTTGGAGACCCAGGATTAAACATGCCATTCTTTCCCAATAGCACAGCCTATATGTAAACAATCGGCAACTTCCATAATTTATAGCCCTTTTCCCAAATGCTGTGGGGGGTCATGCCATCCAAGGAGGCTTTCTTCTTTTATATTTTAATTATTTTGAACGAAATAGCTCTCCACAAATATTTATCGTTTGTGCTTAGGGGGAGGATAGCTGGAAAGAGCATGAGAGGGGGTTGTTCACCCTCCAATCACTTTAGACTCTTAAAAATTACACTATAACTTTCAAATGCCAATCGAATGAGCCTTCGAAGTTCTTACAACAGATCTCTTCCACACGAAGTGACCTGGTGAAAAAAGTCAATAAAACGCTGAAGCCACGTCGCTCTTCACCTATGATGTAAGAAACACACTTGAAATGCACTGTTTGAAGTAGTAGGACAGGACCATAATTAAACATTGAAGGGTCTTAATAGGACCTAAAAGGTCTTTACGTCATTAGGACGAGTATCATTACTAATTGGAAGAGCAAATAACTGCATCGCCAGCTGGTTGAAGCCAACACAAATGCACAAACTGCTCCTCCGCCCTGGCTTATCTAAACCTTAACTCGTTACCCCTCCCTTTAGCTTCGATTTTCTTTAAATAATTTCTTAAGACCTCTTCCCACCGTTTGGGGACGCCCCAAGTTTTGATTATCCCTTTTGACCCCTCATGGCCTTTTTGACCTTTTTGGTATTTATGACCGAAAAGCACTATCATTCGTTTGTAAAAAGTGGCCTGGCCATTTTAACCATTCTTTCATTATAGCCCTAGAATTTGGAACCAAATTTTTTTCACGGCTTACTGTTTGATATACAGTCAGTCGACTGAATGCCTAAGACTATATTTTTCCAATTCCTTTGGAAAATATTTGACGAAGCACCCACGCACCCCAGTCTTTCTAAGCACCCACGTTTCAGAGCCATTGTCAGGACTATGACTTCCAATATTCTAATCTCAGTTAACAAACTTATGGGTACGCCTGGTTATTAAGTTACGTAAGTTATGTCGCAATTTGTACACTGGCAACAAATTTTAATGAGGTTGGAAGTCGAAAAATCAGATTCTTAACAGCTTGGCCATCAATATTATATTATATTTTTGGTCTCTCTCCTAGGGCCGTCAACGCATGAACAGGAGTGGTGACGCCCCCCCCCTCTCCAGCTTTTTCAGCCACTTGGTGAAAAACTGAGTCGGTAAAATTGCGGCACGAAGAACCACGATTTTCCGACGCCGCCAGAATGTTTTACTCCATTAAACAAAGACCAGGAAAATACTGACATGTCATCTATAGAAATATCGGACTTATTCGGTAAACGCAGCATTATTACCGAATCCTGTCGTTATTTTACGAATGTTGCCACAATTTCCTATTTGGTTAAATAAAGAGCATGAAGATACTGACATGACATATACCGAAATATCTATCTCGGTCGGTAAATGCAGTGGTTTTACCGGCTATTGCAGTGATCTTACGGTTGGTGCCACAGTTTTCCATTCGGTTAAAGAACATGAAAATACAGATATGACATCAATGAAATTTCAATCTATTTTGGTAAATGTAGCGGTTTTACCGGCTTGTGTTGTGAATTTACGGACGGTGCCATAATTTTTCGATCGGTTAAATAAAGAACATGAAAATGCTGACATGATGTGCAGCACAATTTCAATCTCGGTCGGTAAATCTAGCAATTATACCAACTCGTGCTGTGGTTTTACAGACGTTGCCACTATTCTCTATTCGGTTAAGTAGAGAACCCGAAAATAATGATATGACGTCTACCAAAATCTCAATCTTGGTCGGTTAATGCCAAATAAGATACCAGAGACGTGGCTTCGGCATAGTTAAGTGAACTAGTACTGTTAACATCTTTACCAAAAATCGATTGTCCTATCGATCACGACCACGGACAGCAACCATTCCCACTTAAGGAGCATCAGAAACGTTATTCGCTTAGCAAAGGTCCTAACCAGCCATATCTTGCCACTTTTCTGGACCAGAAAAACGTTTTGACGAGCAACGAACACCAAAAGAGAATGGACGCTGGCTTCGCATGCACGTTGTTTCCTACTGTACCAAAGCGCGAAAAGACAAATTATGCGTGAGTTAATAATAGAGTGTGCTCCAGGAACAAGATGATGAGCTGAGGGACGGAGAACCCTGGTAAGATGAAAGAACATTTTGAAAGCGCTGCTCATCAGTCAGCAGTAATTGATATGGCAGTTTATAGCAAAGTCGAGCACGACCTTGAAAAGACTGAAAAGATTGTTGGATGAAACTAAGGCCTTCAAAAGACAGTAAGAAAAGATATTAAATGAAAACCGACGAGGGGTCAAGGTTCTTATGGATATAGTAGAACACTAGGAAAACAACAGGTAGCTCTTCGTGGTGTGGCTGATGACAGCAATGGGAATTTTCGTCAAACTGTTAACCTCGTTGCTCGCTGCGATCCATGTTTCTGTAACTGGTTGCATGAAAGACCGATGAAAAGGAATACGGTGAACTACCTTAGTGTTGTTTTGCAAAACCAATTCACTGAGATACTGGGTAAGCAAATCAAACGCACAATTGTAACTGATGTGAACAGTAGCGGTGTGTATTTAATTATCACAGATACCACTCCAGACTGCGCGCACGAAGAAAGGATTGTGATTTGTGTCAGGTACGCTGACTTCAAAGGCACCATCCAGGAGAGACTTTTAGCCATGGTACCAGTTGAATAAAAAAAGTAAAGAAATTGCCAACAAGACTCTAGAAGTTTTAGAAAGGGAAGGCACAAGCAAAGATACTCTTATGTTTCAGAGCTGTGATCACGCAAGTAATATGTCTGGTGCCCGCCAGGGTGTTTAGGAACACATGTCAATTAAAATTGGATGTAAAGTAAGCAACATTCGATTCATGGCTCATAGAGAAAACCTCATCTTGGAGCACACGTGCAGCAACAGTCCCATAGCATGGTAAATGTTTAAGTTCTTACAAAAAATATACGTCTTTTTTATGGGTGAAATGAAAAGAATTATTGCTTATAAAGGAGCACTGGAGAGGGCTGAATCAGTACTGAAGCTAAATAGTTTGTCAACGTCAAGATGGACGTCCAGATCAAAGAGTTTGACAGCATTATGGACCAGCTTTGAAACCATTGGGGAAGTTCCCCAAGAGCTAAAAGAACAAAATGAGGACAAAATAATAAAAGAAAAAGCCAAAGTTCTGCACCGCCGCATAACCTGCTTTGACTTTATTCAGACGGTCATGTTCATGCGCCAGGTCATGTTCAAGACAAAGGTTGTTGCGGAAAAGTTGCAGGCTGAACACTTCGATCAGATGACTGCTAACGAAAAACTCAGAGTGACACGCAATATCTTAGATTCTCTCCTCGAAAACCCCGATTAGATAGAAAGGCAAATTGAGGCAGCAAAAGCAATAGCGGAAAAATTGGGTTGAATAGCCAATGACGAGTTCCAACTTAAACACCGTCTTACATGTCCGTCTGCAAGTTATACAGAGGCAATTGCTGATTTTGTAGCCAACCTGCTGGGTGACTGGAATTCGACCTATTCTAAAGAGCTCTGCGGTATCCTTAGAGCCCTAGTGAACGGCTTGGATGATGCAATCTACGACAACTCATCTTTTCTGGGGCCAGCATACCAAATCTACTGGGCAAAATGGATGACCTCTATGAAAGCCTTTCCGAACTCGTGAAGATGTTTCCTGGAAAAGGCTTAGATCCCACGGAACTAATATTAGAGCAAAAGGCTTTCAAACGTATTTTGTTTAGGACTGAGGTTGAAAGCAACAAAGTCATAAATTGCACCATCTTTGACAGACTGTTCCGTGAAATTAATGCTGTGAAATAAATATTTCCAACTCTCTGGTCAGTTTACCAGTGGGTTGCGAGAGCGCCACAAACTGTGGCCACAACAGAAATAATCTTTAGCAAAAAAAATACATCGCTTATGCACAACGATGGAAGAAGTCCGTTTGGATCAAACACCACAAATTACTGAAAGTCTGGCTGTCTTCCAAACCAAGATGTTGGAATTTTTAACTGAATGTATATAGTTGTATTTTCTTCTTCTTTGGTTTAATCTGTGTATTTTAATTTAAATTTGCCAATTTTTCACTTCTGAGATCTTTTTGTATATAAATCATGTTATCACTTTTCTCCTATTATATTGCTCCATTCTTTATTAGGTCACCATGTCGTTGTTCATACACTTCTTATGGAAAAAGAACTAAGCAGCTATTTGTCCTCATAAAATATAGATCTTTAGGCTGAATTGCGATCCCAGGTTTCGTATTAGAAATGGACATTATGCTAATTAGTGGTGAAAACAGTCAGTATAAATTATCAGCCAGTCGGTAAAATCAATCAGTCACCCCCCCCCCCCCCAAAAAAAAGAAAAGTTTTGGGTAATAACACCCCTGGTTCCTCCTATATTTTTTGTCCCTCCCCCCTTCCCCTAGATTTTGAAAAACACCTTTTATGGTATTTACACTGAAAAAACCTTTGTTTGGAGTTTTCATTGGAAAAAATCCTCCCCACCCCAGATTCTGAATAACACAATTTGCCCACTCTCTACATTTTCATAAATTGGCACCACTGTAGCAGCATTCAGAATAGTGAAAGCGAGAATAGACAAATATTTACTTACAAGCTTGTTTAATACTTAGTTCGACTTGCCTCACTTAGTGTTTCCAGTATTTTTTTTAAACAATCTATAAGACATTGGTTATTTTGGGTAAAAAAAATCGGTAAATCGCTCTCAGGGCTCCGTGGAATTTACAATAGTTCTGTTTTTCATGCTTTTTTTTTTTTCTTTTTCTTTTTCTTTTTTTTTTTTATTCAAGCTAACTGGGAATAAATTACTATATTCTAATAGATTTAAGAGCAGAGTTGAGAGCCAAATGTACTTTTGGGAAGAAAAGATGGATTTGGTCGATTAAATTTTGTCAAGTTGACTCAAAATATCCGGATTTTTTCAAAGATTGATTGGGATTTTGGAAGATCTCCGGAAGATTGGTAGAAGTGAAACGACTACCCAAAGATTGAATTTAAAGCTAACCTGATAAATTTCTATCCAAACAGGGCCAGTGGGCATAATTGAAGAAGGCCGCAGATGTAACCATAGATACGCATTTCGGACATCTGACTGAGAAGCTTTTTCAGAAAACTTAAACTTTAGTATTCCTCTGAGTGACTTGGACGCTGAAAAAAAGGACAAAAAATTAATCTAATTTTAATCGTTATTAGTTCTTTTTTATTAATCAGATCATTTATTAGAACAAAATACAATAAATACACTGAAAGAAACAGGGGAAAAACAAAATAGTCATACAATTAAAATACACAGATATATATTTCTTTACTATGTTGTATAGGCTGTTAAGTTCATTTCAAGTTCTAAATCTATTTTTTACGTCCAACTGAAAGAAGCTTAATATTTATTCCTTTAATAAGTTCCGTGAAGTCTGTTAAACAAGTAACGGAGAAAATTCAAAAACTAAACTTTTTCCTTACTTCTATTTTAATGTAGCCATCACCTTGTGAAAAATATGTTGAAGCTTTGATTGTGTTCTGTGCATGTATGTCGAGGACATTCTTAAATGTATTTTGAATGAACTTTGTGAAAAAGAAAAAAAAGAGACACATCACTACTACCCATGCAAAAAGTCATTTTTGTTCAAGAGAGGGGGCTGAAACCTCCAGCCCAAGGCTTTCAACCACGATGATTTCGATGACAAATTTTCTATTTCGATCTGTCGCCAATTTACTTTTATTCCTTTCAAGTTAATTTTTCAGATATTTCAAAGAAATAACTAAATCCCGCTTTGCAATAAACTTTACTATCAAGTAAACATGTATAATCATTATAATTCTTGAATGCTCTTTAAATGGAAAAAAAAAATCTCACTACACATTTTTTTCAAGACACGCTTTTGAACTTTCGGTTGTTCTGGGCTCTGGTGCGCTTTTTATTAGGTTGAAGCTACTGCTGTAACCATGGCAAAATTTGAAGGCAAAAATATTTCTTTTTTTTTATCAAATTCTTTTTTTACAGTTGTCTTGCAACGCCAAGACCTAAAAAAGGGATTGCCCAGATGTGCTTCTGAAAGGCTTTTTTTTCAAAGATGCCTTATTTTTTAGATTTTAATCACAATTTTACTTCCTCAGATGAATGAAAAAATGTTTTGATGATCATTAATTAGCATGGTTATATTTCAATAGGTCACTGGCCTGGCCTGATTGAACGAATACAAGATCGGAAAGAGTTAATATCAATGACTGTAAAAATATTACTACTACTGCAACTACTAGTAACAACTCACCGAAGCACCAAACCACCTGAGGCCAACACATCTATGCACGCTCCTCCTCCATCCCAATCTATTCAAAGCTTCCCTCTTTACACCTTCCCAGGAAGTTCACATTTCCTTTAAATCTTTCTTTATGGCATCCTCCATGCCAAAGGACGACCACCAGCTTTCCGTTTAGCCTTAGACGGTTGGCCAAAAAGGACAATCTTCGACAGTCTGTCATCCTTCATCCGCAGAACGTGCCCTAGCCATTTCAAATTTCCTTTCATTATAGCCCTAGAAAGCGAGATTGAACCACATTTTTCACACAACCTGCTGAAAGAAATACGGTCAGTCAGCCTGGTACCCAGAACAATCCATAGGCAATTTCTCTGGAAAACACGTAGCAAATCTTCTTTCGCTTTTTGGAGCGCCCATGCTTCAGAGCCATATTTTACCACTGTCATCACTGTAGCTTCCAATATTTTAATCTTGGTTTCCAGATTTATCTCCCTGTCTTTCCAAACTTTTTTTTTAACTGTAAAAAAAAAACTTAAGCAATACTACCAAGGTAAGTGAAGCTGCCCACCTCATCAATCTTTTCCTTACCCAATGTCACCTTTTCATCTTCACTTATTACTAGCCTTAGTGACTTAGTCTTCTTAACATTAATTTTCAAACCTATTTCTGGCACACTGAACTTGCAAAACCTCTTAAAATTCATTCATTTTGCTCACACTTTCATCTAGGATGCTTAAATCATCAGCATAATCTAAGTCTAGGAGACTTTTCCCTCCCTATTTGATTCTGTGGTCTCCCATAGCCTTTCCTGTGCTCCTTCATTTTTTAATACTTTTAGTATTGTCGCTAATTCTTCCTCACAAAACAAATTTTACTTCACATCCAAGGCATCACAAACTTTTTCCTTTTCCTCTATATCTTTTCCTGTATCTCTATCTCAGTTTAGCACATTCTCAAAATGTTCTACCTATCTCTCTTTAACTCTTTCTTATCACTAATTGTGGCCCCGTTCCTATCTTTAACTGGGTCAAGTTCGGATTGACTACTCCCTCTCAGTTTATTAACATGCCAGTACAATATTTTACTATTATGCCGTCTACCTGTATATTCCATTTTTTTAATTTAATTTCTAATCGTTTTTTAGTAAATGCAGCTTTTATTTTGGCTCACCGACATTGAATAAGTAAACAAAATTTGCATAAAAGTTTTACTCTTCTTTTGCTAAATGGCTGTCTCTAAATTTGGTTCTGACGTAATTTACAAATTAACTTACGTAACGAACTTCCATATTCGTATATTTTTCTTCTGGCAAAAAATACAAAGTTGCAGATTTTTGCAGATATGAGCTTGAAACCTATGTAGTAGGGTTTTCTGATACGCTGAATCTGACAGTGTGATTTTCATTAAAATTCTTTCACTTGTAAATGATGTCCCCCTCCCCTTTAAAAATCAGGTAAATTTTCTCAGGCTCGTAGCCTTTGATGAGTAATACTAAACTTAATAAAATTTATATATTTAGAATCAGCATTATAAGCCCATTCTTTTGATACACTTATTTACATTAAAATTCCGTTTTTAAAAGTTTTGATTACTATTGAGCCGTATCGCTTGTTTTTTTATTGTTTTTTTTACGTATATGTTATTACGTATATGAGGGGTTTCTCCCCTTAGTCAATACTACGCTCTTTACGTTAAAAGTTAAAAAAAATTTTAATTCACAAACCCCTGAATCACATAGGCCGTTAATTAGAATAAATAGCTCTTATGAAAGTACTAAAAAATCTTTGGCTTAAAGAGCGAGGCATTGACTAGAAGGTGAACCCAATCATATAGCTAATATTTTTTTGTTTGTTTTAAGTTTTGATGCTGCTCCTTACTTTCAGTTGAAAAACTTGTTTTTTTACATTTAATTTCTGACTTTTTTTAAAAATAATGATGGGAAATCCGGCGCCCCCTTCATAGCAATGTCCCTTCCCCTATGAAAACATCCTTCATGAAAAGATCCTCCCATATAACCCCCGACCCACCCTCACCTCCCACTACCAGAAAAAATTCCCCTTGAAAACGTCTGTATACTTCCCAATAACCAATAGTATATGTTAACATTGGGTAAAGTTCATAACTTTCAGCCCTCCCCCTGGGGGCTTTGAGGGATTAAGTCATCCTAAAAGACATAGTTATAATATTTTCGACCATGCTGAACAAAATGGCTATCTCAAAATTTGATCGGGTGACTATGGGAAAAAATGAGCATGGGAGGGGGCCTAGTTGCCCTCCATTTTTTTGGTCACTTAAAAAGGACACTAGAACTTTTAATTTCCGTTCCAATGAGCCCTCCCACGATATTCTAGGACCACTGGGTTGATACGATCACCCCTGGGAAAAAGAAAAAAAAACAAAAAACAAAAAAACACATAAACACGCATCCGTTATCTTTCTTCTGGCAAAAAATGGAAAATTCCACATTTTTGTAGATAGCAGCTTGAAACCTCTACAGTAGGGTTCTCTGATACGCTGACTGTGATGTTGTGATTTTCATTAAGGTTCTATAGCTTTTAGGGGGTCTTTCCCCTTTTTTCGAAAATCCGCCAAATTTTCTCAGGCGCGTAACTTTTGATAGGTAAAATTAAACTTGATAAAACTTATATATTTGACATCAGAATTAAAATCTGATTCTTTTGATGTATCTATTGGTATCAAAATTCCGTTTTTTAGAGTTTCGGTTACCATTGAGCCGGGTCGCTCCTTACTTACAGTTCGTTACCACGAACTGTTTGATCAAAAGGGATTGGAGGACCGTGCCCTCCTTTAGAACCCTTTTTAGCTACCGGTCTCCATTTTACCCCCCCCCCCCCAAAAAAAAAAACATTTAAAATATTGACATAACAGATGACGCTCTGGTCTTCAGAAAGTTTAGGGATTGGCAACGTTTTTCCTGTTTGTGATAGTTTACGTTGGTTTTAAGTTTAACTTGATTCTTCGTTTTAACTGTCTGTTTTAGGATTTAGTAAATAAATAAAAAAAAATCAGCTGAAATTAAAGAGCAACATTAAAACACAAAAATGAACAGAAATTATTCCGTATGTGAGGCGGTTCGCCCCCCTCAGAGGGGACATCTGAGGAGAGATATCCCCTCCAATGTCCCTCGCTCGTCACGCTAAAGAAGCTTAAAAAAGCTTCTTATTCTAATTAAAAGACCCTTGTGTTTCAGGAGTCGTTCTTAAAGCATTGGGATAAAATTTCAAAATTAAACGTAAAGAGGAAAATATTGAGAAAAGGGCATTCCCCTCAATTACGGAATTATTTCCATTCATTACAAGTAATTCACCTCATTACTTTAGGTATAAAACAAAACTTTTTTTTATTTAATTTCTAACCATTCTTCAAATAAGCCAGAACATCCACCTCCCTTCTCCACAGAAAATTCTTCCCCACAAAAAAAATTACTCCATGGAATGTTCTTCCCTCACAAAATACCACCTTCCAGAGAATTTCCCCCTGGGCAATTCCATCCTCACTAAAAATTTCCTCATGAAAATTTCTTCCACAAAAAATTCTCCTCATATTGCTTTCATTTGTGAAAAAAAAAAAATAGTTATGTTTTTCAAATCATGCCGGAAATCCCCCCAAATGAAGTTCGACAATTTCCCCAATGGAGAATTTATTCCGTGGAAATCCCCCCCAAAGAAAAATCCCCCGAAAAATTATAAACTCACGAAAAATTTCTCTCGGTACATCTCCACATGTGAAACTGAGTCGTCAAATAGAAAGTTAGACAAATAAGTCATTTCGCTTAGGGATTCTGGCAAATCCCCCCGCGTATAGTTTTCCTTGGAAATTTCAACCCGAAACTTTCCCCTCCACGAAAAATTCACCCGTGGAAGTCGTTCCCTACAGAAAATCCACCCTCCCGAAAAATGTCTGTATACATCAGAGGCAATACTATAGCGTTGTCTATAGTAAGGCCATACGGCTCCAATGCTTTTGTATTTATAATTTTAAAAAAAATTCCGAAAAATAAGTTCTTCAAAGAAAAGTAAAGGCCATTTTAAACTTAAGCTCAGCAGATACAAATACCTATTATTTTTTTCCCCTGAGAAAAAAATGAATAATAAATAAATAAATAAATATAAAACATTGGAGCCGTATGGCCTTTACTATAGGCAATACTATAGCGTTGCCTCTGATTTCTTTATTTATCTTTTTTACCAGAGGCACTTCATATGGAAGGGGTCGTCGTATAAACTTCAAAGGGGGCTCAATCGATTGGAAATCAAGAGTTCTAATGCCCTTTTTAAGGGTCAAAAGTGATTGGAAGACAAATAACACCCCTTCCACGCCCACCATTTCCCAAAACACATCTCAATCAAAATTTTGACATAGGCATTTTGTTCTACGTAGTTGATTTCCACATAAAAATTATATTTTTGAGGAGGACACTTCCCCCACAGCCCTCAGGACACGGGTTGTAAGCTATTCCCTGGGGGCATATAAGGTTTTTATGGAAAGCTTTGTCGCAGAAACTTCAAAATGCACTCATTCGATTAAAAATTCGAAGGGCTAGTGCCCCTTTTTAATAATCGAAAGTGATTGGAGGACAACTAACGCCCCTCTCATGCCCACCTTTTCCCCAAACACACCCAATCGAAATTTTGAGATAGCCATTTTGTTCAACGTAGTTGAAAATTCTGGGAAGGTCTTTGAGGATGACAACCCCCCCCCCCCTAGCCCTTAGGGCAAGGGCAGTAAATTATGCCCAGGGGGTATGTAAGGTTTTTTTATAGAAAGCGTTGTCGTAGAAACTTCAAAAAGGGCTCATTCGATTGGAAATTTAAATGGCTAGTGCCCTTTTGAATAGTCGAAAGAGATTAGAAGGCAACTAACACCCCTTCCACGCCCACCATTTCCCCAAACACATCCAATCAAAATTTTGAGATAGCCATTTTGTTTAAAGTAGTTGAAAGCTCTGGAAATTATATCTTTGAGCAGGGCCCTCCCCCCACAGTCTACAGGGCAAGGGTTATAAGTTATGCCCTGGGGACATATATGGTTCTTATGGAAGGACTGCTCGTAAAAACTTCAGAGAGGGCTCATTTGATTGGAAATCGAAAGTTCTAGCTCACTTTTTAAGATTCAAAAGATTTAAGGGCAACTAGCCCCCCCCCCAAGCCCTTTCTTCCTCAAACCCATCCACTAAAAATTTTGAGATAGCCAGTTTTTTGGAAATTGTTCAAAAATTAGATAACAAAAACTCCGGTGTCAACACAACCCCCCAGAGACCGAGGGGTACGCGTTGTAAGTGTTGTCATGGGGGCGTATATGGTTCTTATGAAGGGTAGTAGGTTATAGACTTTTACAGTGAGAGACGGAGGCGATACCCAAACTTTTGTTTGTAGTTATTTTTGATCGTTTCAAGCTTGATTTGCATATTCAATTTAAGTTTCACTCGTTTTAAGATTTATTTATTATTTTACATTAATATCTATTGTATATTTGTTTGCATTGATTGTTTATTTAATTTCAGTTCGTTTTAAGTTTCATTTATACTTAAATAGCAAAATACTTTTTTTTTTATTTTAAGCTTGATTTTCATATTCAATCTAAGAATTACTTGCTTTAAGATCTATTTATTCATTTATATTATTACTTATTATATTATTATATTCACTTATTGAATATATTATTATATTATTATATTATATTATATTCATTTGTATTATTATATTAAATAATATTATTATATTATTACTGTATGTTTTTTGCTATGATTGTTTACTTATTTTCTGTTCGTTTTGGGTTTTTTGGATTTAACGAGCCCCCACCCGACCTTCTAGGAAAAATGTTTTAATACGATCATCCCTAAAAAAAAGTAACACACATCCGTGATCTTTCTTCTGGTAAAAAAAGCTCCATATTTTTGCAGACGCTTGAAACTTCTACATTAGAGTTCTCTGATATGCTGAGTCTGATGGCTTGATTTTCATTAAGATTCTTTGATATTTTGGGGCTTTTTCCCTCCGTTTTTGAAAATCAGGTAAATTTTCTGAAACTCATAGCTTTTGATGGGTAGCATTAAACTTAAAGAATTTTTATATTTGGAAGCAGCAAAAAAGCCAATTCGTTTGATGTATCTATTGCTATCAAAATTCTGTTTTTTAGAGTGTTGTTTACTATTGGGCCGAGTTGCTCCTTACTTACAGTTCTTAACAACGAACTGTTTGATTATTCATTTTAATTTCTGTTCGTTTTGATATTCATTCAGTCATTGATATTTATATGGCTCATTTTATTATGGCTCATTATGTTTTTAATATGGCTCATTGCTTTTATTTTCTGTTTTGGAACACCTTATTTTAATTAATCATGAAGAAAAATACTGTTTTGCGCAATCTAGAATTTATTTTGCTTGTCGGAACTCATGATTCCCAACTGCTCCAAGTATCGCAATTTTCTTGAATTTATTTTTTAAGGAAGACTTTTGACCTTCAAAAGAGCAAAATAATAAAACAAAAATAGCAATGTTCACAACGGAAGTTACAAAATTTGCTGGAGTTTCATTTGCAAATTTTTCGTTGACAAACCGTTCACCTTTGCAACATTTATGATGATGCAGCATTAACATCACATGTCACACATTCTGATAATCCAGTATCTGATCTGGTTATTTACAATCATTCGTTGGTTTTTACAGAATGTGAATCGAAAGAAGGGAGTTCTAAAACTTGTCAGTTCTTACAAAACACCAGTTGTACCCCTCATAACAGGTGGTTGCTCTAAACATAATATTGAGCAAAAGTAAATACAAAGCACAGCATTTGTATAACATAAGTTACTAAGACCAAAAGCATTCTGAGATTCGCTTCAGCTCATTCCATCCTCATCCCCCTTGATTTGTCCTGATACACTCTCCCTTCTTTTAAAGAAGTTCCTTGAACCCATACTAATTCATGAATTATTGCGCAAAGAGTCAGAAGCTACGAACTAGAGTCCTACCCAGTTATTTTG
>JAQQPU010017694.1:0-18353 GCA_029168905.1 Artemia sp. Kazakhstan ARC1039
CAAATAGCAGGCCAAACTATAAAGTCTTAAAAAACAAAAAGATTTAACGTATTATTTTCTTTTTCCCTGAAAAGACTATGTCAAAATAAAATGAACAGAAATTAATTAGAAAAACTTTTTCCACAAAATAAGTTTTCAAAGAAAAGTAAAGAACTCCATTAAAACAAAATTGAGCCAAAATAAAATAAAATAATCTATAAACATTTATATTTTTTTCAGTATAGTGCAAATTATGTTCTGGCCTTGGGAAAGCATAGGGGTTTTGGGCCCAATGCATTTGTATGCTTGGTAGATTATTTGATTCTATTTTGTTCATTAAACTGACCATACACATTTTTTTCAGTAAATTTATTTGAATTTTTTTCAGTAAAATACAAATTATATTCTAGCTTTTAGAATGCATAGGGTTTAGAACCCTACTCATATTAATCTCTGCTAGTTTTGAGTTTGACTTGGTTATTTATTGTAATTTCTGTTTGTTTTGGGTTTCATTTATTTATTGATAGTGATTTGTGGTAGTTTTATGCTTGGTAGATTATTTGATTTGATTTTTGCTAATTTTTTGTTTAATGGAGTTCTTTACTTTTCTTTGAAAAACTTATTTTGTGGAATTTTTTTTTTTAATTAATCACTAAATAAATGAAACCCACAAAAAACAGAAATTAAAATATGTCAAACTCAAAACGAGCAGAAATTAACCTGAGTAGGGTTCTAAACCCTATGCTTTCTAAAAGCCAGAATATAATTTTTACTTTATTCAAAATTTTTTTTTTGATGTTTTCACTTTCATAACCTTAAGAAATCAAAAATTAATTAAGGTTTTAATGAATAAATATCAGCATATGTACATTAGACTGACAATGCATATTTTTTCCCTTTTTACAAGTTTCTACAACAAAGCTTTCAATAAAACCTTATATGCCCCCAGTGCATAACTTACAACCCTTACCCTGAGGGCTGTGGGGGAGTGTTATCCTTTTAGATATAATTTCCGGACCTTTGAACTACTTTGAACAAAATAGCTATCTCAAAATTTTATTGGATGTGTTTGGATAAATGGTGGGCATGGAAGGGGTGTTAGTTGCCTTCCAATCACTTTCGACTATTAAAAAGTGCACTAGCCGTTTCAGTTTCCAATCAAATGAGCCCTTTTTGAAGTTTCTACAACAGCGCTTTCTATGAAAACCTTATTTGCCCCCAGGGCATAACTTATAACCCTTGCCTTGAGGGCTGTTGGGAGGTTGCCATCCTCAAAGACCTAGTTTTCAGAACATTCAACTACGTTGCACAAACTGGCTATCTCAAAATTTTGATTGGATGTGTTTGGGCAAAAGGTGGGCGTGAGAGGGGGTTTAGTTGCCCTCCAATCACTTTTGACTATTAAAAAGGGCGTTAGCCCTTTTTTCCAATCGAACAAGCCTTTTTTGAAGTTTCTACAACAATGCTTTCTATAAAAACCTTATATGCCCCCAGGCATAACTTACAGCCCTTGCCCTGAGGGCTGTGGGGGAGTGTCCTCCTCAAAAACATAATTTCTATTTGGATATCAACTATGCTGAACAAAATGGCTATCTCAAAATTTTGATTGAATGTGTTTGGGAATATGGTGGGCATGGAAGGGGTGTTAGCTGCCTTCCAATCACTTTCGACTATTAAAAAGGACACTAGCCATTCCAATTTCCAATCGAATGAGCCCGTTTCGAAGTTTCTACGACAACTCCTTCAATACCAAGTGCCCTGATATGGAAAAAAGAAAATTATACATTTTGCCAACATTGTTCTTTCCTTAGGCAGTGTGATTGTGCTGCCTATTAAGATGTCAAGCCTTCCAGTCACTTTTGACTATTAAAAAGTTCACTAGGCCTTTCGATTTCCAATCAAATGAGCCCTTTTTGAAACGACAACACTTTCTATAAACACCTTATATGCCCCAGGGCATTAATTACAACCCTTACTCTAAGGGTTGTTAGGGTGGTTGTCATCCTCTGAGACCTAATTTCCAGGACTTTCAACAAAGTTAAACAAAATGGCTATCTTAAAATTTTGATTGGATGTGTTTTGGGAAATGGTGGGCGTGAGAGGGGAGTCAGTCGCTCTCCAATCACTTTCAACTATTAAAAACGGCACTAGCCCTTTTAATTTCCAATCAAATGAGTGCTTTTGAAGTTTCTACGACAACACTTTCAATAAGAGCCTTGTATGCCCCAGGGCATAGCTTACAACTCTTGCCCTGAGGGCTGGGGGGGGGAGAGGGGTTATCATTCTCAAAGACCTAATTTCCAGAACTTTCTACTACGTTGAACAAAAATGGCTATCTGAAAATTTTGATTGGATGTGTTTGGAGGAATGGTGGGCATGAGAGGGGGGTTAGTTACCCTCCAATCACTTTCAACTATTGAAAAGGGCACTAGCCCTCTCAATTTCCAATTGAATGAGCCTCTTTTGAAGTTTTACAACAACTCTATCTATAAAAATTTTATACGCCCCCCAGGGCATACCTTACAACCTTTGACCAGGGGGCTCTGGGGGGTTTTTGTCATCCTTAAATACATAATTTCCAGAACTTTCAATTACGTTAAACAAAATGGCTATCTCTAGACTTTGATTGGATGTTTTTGGGGAAATGGTAAGCTTGAGAGGGGTGTTAGTTACTCTCCACTCACTTTCGACTATTAAAAAGGACAATTTCAATTTCCAATCAAATGAGCCCTTTTTGAAATTTCTATACCAACTTTCTATATAAACTTTATATACCCCCAGGGCATAACTTAAGCCCTTTCACTGAGGGCTCTGAGGGAGTTATCATCCTAAAAGACCTAATTTTCAAAACTTTCAACTACGTTGAACAAAATGAATATCTCAAAATTTTGATTGGATGTGTTTTAAATGGTGGGTGTGAGAGGGGTGTTAATCACTCTCCAATCACTTTCAAGTATTAAAAAAGTAACTAGCCCTTTCAATTTCCAATTGAATGAGTTCTTTTGAAGTTTCTATGACATTGCTTTCAATAAAAGCCTTATATGCCCCCAGGGCATAACTTACAACCCTTGCCCTGAGGGCTATGTGGGGGGGGGTGTCATCCTTAAAGACCTAATTTCCTAAACTTTCAACTACGTTGAATAAAATGACTATCTAAAAATTTTGATTGGATGTGTTTGGGGAAAAGGTTGGCATGAGAGGGGGGTTAGTTGCCCTCAAATCACTTTCGACTATTAAAATGGGCACCATCCCTTTGAATTTCCAATCGAATGAGCCCCTTTTCAAGTATCTACAACAAAGATTTCAATGAAAACTTATATGCCCCCAGGGTATAACTTATAACCCTTGCCCTGAAGACTCTGGGGGGAGTGTCCTGCTCAAAGGTATAATTTCCTGAACTTTAAACTGCATGGATTGAAGTTATCAAGTATTTTGCAGTAGGTTGCATAGGTTGCATCAAGACATGACTAATTGTTGACAGAGAAAAGCCAAGACAGATAGCCCAAGTAATTGAGAGGTAAATGTTAAATGGCTGGGGCACGGATAAATGGCAGGAGTATGCATGACTCTTATTGGACACATACTTGTTTGTTAGTTTTTTGGAAAGGGATGCCTGCCTAGAGTCTCAGGCATGTTGACCAAGAATTTAAAATTGGCATAAGACTGTTAAATTGCCTGTGAGAAGAGGCAAACAAGGCACGCCCGCCTAAGGTCTTAAGAAGGTTGACCAAGAATTTAGAATTGACACAGGACCATTAATTTGAACAAAATGGCTATCTCACAATTTTGATTGGATGTGTTTGGGGAAATGGTGGGCGTGGAAGGGGTGTTAGTTGCCTTGCAATCACTTTCGACTATTAAAAAGGGCACTAGCCATTTCAATTTCCAATCAAATGAGCCCTCTTTGAAGTTTCTACAACAATGCGTTCTATAAAAACCATATGTGCCCCCAGGGCATAACTTACAACCCTCGCCCTGAGGGCTGGGGGAGGGGGGGTTGTCATCCTTAAAGACCTAATTTCCAGAACTTAAAACTATGTTGAATAAAAGGACTATCTAAAAATTTTGATTGGATGTGTTTGGGGAAAAGTTGCACTTGAGAGGGGGGTTAGTTGCCCTCCAATTACTTTTGACTATTAAAAAGGGCACCAGCCCTTTGAATTTCCAATCGAATGAGCCCTTTTTGAAGTTTCTACGACAACGCTTTCTATAAAACCCTTATATGCCCCCAGGGCATAACTTGCAACCCTTGCCCTAAGGGCTGTAGGGGAGTGTCCTCGTCAAATACAGAATTTCTATCTGGAAATCAACTATGCTGAACAAAATGGCTATCTCAAAATTTTGATTGGATGTGTTTTGGGAAATGGTGGGCGTGGAAGGGGTGTTAGTTGCCTTCCAATCACTTTCGACTATTAAAAAGGGCACAAGCCACTCCAATTTCCAATACAATTACCCCTTTTTGAAGTTTCTACGCAACTTCTTTGATACAAAGTGCCCTGCTCTGAAGGAAAAAAATAATAAATAATACATTGTGCCAACATCGTTCTTATATGCCCCCAGGGCATAACTTAAAACCCTTGCCCTGAGGGTTGTGGGGAGTGTCCTCCTCAAAAACATATTTCCTATCTGGAAATCAAATGGCTATCTCAAAATTTTGCTTGGATGTGTTTGGGGGAATGATGGGCGTGGGGGGGGGGGAGGCTAGTTGCCCTCCAATCGCTCTCGACTAACTATTAAAAAGGGCACTAGCCACTCCAATTTACAATCGAATGAGCCCTTTTCGAAGTTTCTACGACAACTCCTTTGATACAAAGTGCCTTGGCATGGAAAAAAAACAATACATTGTGCCAACATATTTCTTTACTTAGGATGTGCGATTGCACTACCTATGATTTAATCCTAGCCTTAGCAACTTAGTCTTCTTAAGATTAATTTTCAAATCTATTCTTGCACCTTGAACTTGCAAAATCTCTATAATTCCATTCATTTTGCTTACATTTTCATCTAGGATGCTTAAATCATCAGCATAATCTAAGTCCAAGAAAACTTGTCTTTCCCATTTGATTGTGTTCTCCAATTGCCTTTCCTGTGCTTCTTAAGACAAAGTCCATCAAAATGGAAAAAAAAAATGTTACCTTAAATTGCACTTGCTAATGATGGGATAAATCCTGTGTCTGCCAGTTTCACTGATGATAGTTAATAATATGTGGTATCCCAAGCAGTGCACCATGGTTTGTTGAGCCACTCTCTGTCCACTGATGGCTTTAGTGGAATAACTTGTTCGTTATTCTGGTGTTTGCTCATTTTGGGAAAAGCTTATGAGGGTGACTATGAGTTCTCTTTGAATTGTCCAGTTAGAAAAGACCAGGAATGGTGTCCTCAGCATTTAGGAGCTTTTTAGAAAACATAATAATCTGATTAATACAAACATGCTGTACATTATAAAGTAGTCTCAAAATTTCATTGTTTTAGTGTTTTCTCTTAGCTTTTTCTGTTTTATGCATATCCTAATGCTATATCTGGGGCTATCAGGGAGGGTCAAGTGCATTGTTGAAAAAACAACCACGATAGGTACAAATAGCATATAATAAGGAATCTAATTGCACTACTTTTCTTAGTATGTTTCCTTCAGAAGAGCCTTAACTCTCTAGTGTTTCCATAATATACTAAAATTAGATACTAAAACATTGAAATTCGAACTTAATAATATGCAAGATGTTTCTATTAATCAGATTATCATGTTTCCTTCCATTTATATCCATTTTTTCAATCATTCAAACAGTATTATATCCACAATTCTACTGTTGTCACTCAGGCAAAACTAGATACATCAGATATATTGCAAGATTCATTTAGCAGAGAAATGTGTTATTAGGGACATATATAGGACCAATAGAGGATCTCAAATAAGTTTTTATCAGCTTCAATTTTGAGAAACATCTTTCTGCACTATGATTAATGGCACAGTTAACATTATTTTGTATACAGTTAGATTATTTAGAAACGAATCTGCCAGCAGCAGAAGAAATTGAAAAATTGTAATGTTGTTTGTACTTAACATGAAATTACTTCTCTTAGTACCTTTAGTTCTTCAAATTAAGTGATCATTCGCCAATTCAGTTTCTGACAACATTCTGTGTAACCTATAATTCTGTTTTTGCATCTAATTCTATTCCTATTAAAATCTTGGATTTAAAAGATATTTGTACCCATTCTGAAATGACAATCTGGATTGTCATAATGATAATAAAGAGCTTGAGCTTAGTTGCATATATATTTTCAATTATTGCCTTGCTTAAAATATGGTTCAAGAGAAACTTTTTAAGCAAAACAGTATAAACCAAATATAGATAACCTTTTTGGTTGTCAGATCAATTTCTTATGCATGCTGATTGGCTTTTCATTTTTGGAAAAATTGTGGAAAGCCATGGGATGGTCATCTGACTTTTGTGTGCATTAAGGAAAAGAAAACAATTTTCCAGCCAGAGCTTTATCATAATAATAATATTCTGCTGATGTACACCTTGTCTGAGGCTGTGTGAGTAAAATGAAACTTTAGAAAGCTCTACATTTAAAAAAAAGAATTAATAAACCTTCTAAAAAGAATAGACTTTCACTTGTTAAGTGGAAAACAAGTGAAAACAAGTCACCAAAAGGTCACACTTTTGGTGACCTTTTGAGTACTTTTGATGATCCTAAACACTTTTTGATGTTGATAAATTTTGAATAGTCCTCTCAATTTGTATGATTTTCTATTTTGTTTGAGTCTTTATTGGGTATACATCCTAAGTTAAAACTGCAATATTTTAAAAATGAGGATGGGATATTCTCAAATCATGTGAAATTTTCTCTGACTTCTTTTCTTCTTCTTCTTTTGACTTTTTAAATCTTATCCTCAAGTCTGGTAATGTTCCTTCATCTTTTAAGGTTGGGGGTGTTAATTCCTATCCCAATATCTGATAAGATATCTCCAATCTTGTGATTCTTGTGGACTAATAGCCAAGGGTTCTATAATTCCCTTTATAAGTTTTTCAACTGTGTATAAAAGACCGTTTTTATTAAACATTTTATTAATTGCTGAAGATGCATACACGGTGTTATTTCGGCAGTTTAACATTTTCTGAAGCCAGATTGATTTTAGTTTATCATTCAATGCTGCTTCAAACGCTCATAAATTGAATAAACAACACATTTCTCTATCACATGAGAAGTAGTGTTAAAAAATAACTCAATTAAGTTATACATTGGCTTGTGCTAGATGCAATTATTAATGAAAGAAGTGAATCCATTTGAAATATAAGGAAACACTACTTGAGGCCTTAGTTTTAAGATAGGCTTTCAAGGCATTACTTAGCAATTTGTTAAGGGTATTGCTATAATTTGTGTACAACAAAAACTACATCAATATTTTATTTACCAAAGTTATGCACCGTAAATGCTATTTGTTAATGCATAGGGATACCAAGATTCTTTCATGACTTCTTTGGTAATGTTCTCCCTGCTTTAGAATTAGAAGTCATGTAGGAAAATTAATAAGTAAAAAGCAAAACATCATAGAACTTTTTGAAACTAATATTCACATCCTTTTAGTAATCATCTGAATCATTTCAAACAACATTTGCAAGTCTATGTTTAAAGTTTTTGGAGTCACCACTGTGTAAATTCAAGTGGGACCAAGCTGTTGAACTGAAGCTGGCTAAGATTCACATTCAACGGTTGAGTAATTTTAATTAAGCTTGGTCCAACTTAATTCAACTTAATAACTATGCATGGATCTCAATCTTGAAAATCCTCGGTTAGCATTCTCCTGTGAGGAGTGCCAATCTTTGAGTTAAATGTAGCCATTTAACTGATACTAATTTTGTTCTGTGATAAGCTGTTTTTATTATCAGCAGTAGTATTGGAGTAAAGTTTTTTATTAACTCCATTATGATTGATCTTCAATATAATGCTGGCCTATGTAATATTGTTACAAATACACTTTTAGTTGTAAAATTAAATTCAAGAATAAAATGTTAAATATCCAGTTCCAGTTCCAGAATTTGTATAAAGGTATTTCTTCACAAATTGCAAGGTCATTTCCGATCTTTATGCTAGTGTTATTACGGATATGTATGCCAATCCTCCTGTGCTTAGGTAGTTTTTTGTTTTTATGCTAAAAATTTTTGATAGGAATATTAACAGTGGAGAATTGCATTGTTCAACAAAGTTTTCACGAAATAAACATTTCGAAGAGTAGAAACCTACAAATCGCACTTGTAAAATCAAAAATCTAATTCACAACAATTAAGGTTCATCAACATTACTTTTATCAGAGTTAACATGATGACATTGAATAAGTAAAGAGGGGTGTGGCTCATGTGTATTATTATTTTGTGTTTTCCTAGCCACAATTATAAATTTATATATTTGTAACTCCACTTATTTTCGTAATTTTTTAGCTATATATTGTATGATATTAACCCTGGAGAAGGATTCAACTTAAGACGAGATGTGTATCTGAGAGTTGCTGCTTTGAACAATATTATAAACTGCACGCTGGTATTACCACCTTGGGATCATTTATATCACTGGCAGTCAAATAGTTTGAACTTCCAAGGAAAATTACCCTGGTCCAAATTTTTTGACCTGAAACAACTTGGTTACTATACACAATTGGTTGAATTTGAAAGCTTTGCGCAAGGTAAGTGCCATGGAAACTACTTTTAGGTACAACAACTATAGTATATATAGATGGGAAAATGCATGGACTTGAAACCAATCCTTGAGGCAATGTACTATGAATTGCTCTTCCACTGCAGAGTCTGCTATTTCTTCCTACTCTCACTCACTCGTCTATAAATGTATGTTATTATTTGTATTGATACTTATCTCATGTGAAGAGTTTTGCTCCTAACAAGGTAAGACTTTAGGGTCCTTTCCTGTCTTAGTCTTATGTTATCTTTAGGGGAAAGATTAATATAAAAGGCAAAAGACTTCTAAACCACAAGTCTTACCAGTCAATGGCCTAATGATTAAATCTCCAAAAGTACCTAGTAAATGTTGTCTTTTGGTCCTCTATCATATTATTTCTGGGAATGCGGACTTTAATCAAGTCCTCTTTGTAAAACTAAAAATTGAATGTGGACTTCTATCAAGTCAACTTTGTAAAATCAAAAAGTGAGCAATGAATCTTACCTTGTTATGAGTTAAAACTAACTCAAAAGAGATGATTAGGTGATGATTACAATTATGCTTGAAGAATAAAAGAAGCGAATAAAATTTAAAGATCACAATTATACTGGAAAATGGTTCTGGAAGCTTAGAAATTATCAATCACAGGCAGGATTCTTTCCCTTTTCTTGAAAAGTTGAAATTTCTTGAACCAAGAGATAAGAGATAATTAATATCTCTTGAACCAAAGAGATATTAATTTTATAAGAACGTGATAAGTGCATTAGTTATGCTTTAAAAAAAATCCTCATTTTGCCTTAAATTTTTTTGTTCACTTACTTAATGATTTTTCTTTGAGTCATAGTGAAATTGCTTTTCAGTGTCTTATTAAATAACTAAATACTTTTCTAGAAGAAACCAAGTCTTCAGAAGGCCTCTTAATTGATGTCATACTACATCTTCAGCACCCTACAGATTTAAATGGAAGGTTCGAAGGAAAGGCAAATTTCGTAAAATGCAAGAAACTACAAAAATACTGGTAAATTTTCTTTGTCTGTCAACCATGAAGTCACCTCGACAGTCGCTTAATTGTGATCTATGGTTTTGTGCATTCTATCCCTAGCATGTATGCATTTTTTAAATAGGAATTAACCTAAACCAGGAAACCACTCTTCTTTGCGATTATTTCTGCTTTTTTAAGTTTGAGGCGATTACTCATTTATTTCTTGTATTTATTCATTTNTTTAAGTTTGAGGCGATTACTCATTTATTTCTTGTATTTATTCATTTATTCATTAATAGTATTACCTATTCATTTTAGTTTGACTTATCATCTTTAATTCATCTTAGAATTGAATTATTAGAAAAAAAAACTTAAAAAATAACTTTTTCTGATTCTTTGTTCTTTTAGAAATGCATAAATTAATATTAACGTCAATCAATCCCTATCAACTGAACTAGTTTTAGTAAACATGCTGCTTTGAAATTATTATTTTTAAATATTGTTTTGAATTTTTTTTTTTATTCGTTATTTTTTGCAACAGATAAACTTTTTATTTCCCCTTATTGTCATTGTGAAATCCTCTCATTAGTTTAGCAAAATAAAATGATGAAGCTGCTAATCCGTACAATAATTATGAATTATCCAGCATTTACAGAATGAAGTTGTGAATTTAACAGACTTGAAATATTTGGCTCAAGTTGAAACTAGAAATGGACCGAATCCAACTGCTAGAGGGCACCGTTGGCTAAATTTAGCTTTTACATTATTTTGGTCTAACTAGAATTGACATTTGTCAATTGCTAGTATTTCCAGGATTGGAAGTAAATTATTTCAAAGCTTACAATGAAACGCCTTTGTCTCTGGCTGTGACCAATTTTCAATGGAGCCAATTATTTCCTAACAATGAAGTGAATCCAAACTGGAGAAATAACTAATGATTTTCCGCATTAAATTGCGCTGCCGAAAATTTGTCAGTAATTAGTCTCGTTAGGCACGGAACTAGATACTGTCAACACTGAATATAAAACTCCTTTGCATCTGGCTATATGCTGTGGGTGTTCAGTGCATCTAAATGTCTTGGAGAGTGAAGTGAATCCGAACTCTAGAAATTTCATGGACTATTCAGCATCACCAAATGCTGCTCAAATTAGGGGTTCTAATGCCGCTAAATGTATTTTAGACTTTGAAACGAATTCAAATGCTGAAGGGGGTAAAGTAATGCATAATACCGCTCAAAATGACGACGTTAATGAGAGGCATCCCAAGGTTTTTTAGGACCTCGTAAAATTCCAGTGTCTGCCTCCGTCTCCTCCTCCCCTAAGCAGGTCGGAAAAATCGTTTGAAAAAAAATATTTTTCAAATTTTGCTGAATAAAATATAGAATAACGCTCCTGGAAGTTGCCACCTCCTCAATCAGTTTTGGCCGATCTCCAAGACTATTTATAAGCAAATTGTTTTTTTAGACTTTATAAATTAAAGCCTGTTACATCACTTCAGGGAAGTGCCAACGCCTTCCTCTGCTTTTTCCAACCTCAGAAGCTATTTAGCAAAAATAAATACGATTTTTAACTGTGTAGTTATCAAATAAAAAAAAACACTGTTTCATTACTCTTTACAAACAAATCTTTGTGATAGACCATAAACCCTTCCCGATTTACGAAATCTACGCATAGGATTCGTTGTAAAAGTCAATTTTAATGATCTTAATTTGATTAATTAAAAAAAAAATCCCAAAACAAATTTCACAGAAAAGTAAAGAGGCGTTATACAATCTGAAATAATCAGAAATAAAGTCTTAAAAGAATCAAGACTTAAAATGAATAGAAATTGCTATGAATTAATAAACGGAAATAAATTAAACGTAAATTAAAATGAATTATTGCATAGATATAGAAATAGGAGATGTTGCTGTGGATGACTAGATGTAACCTTAAAGGAACATAAATCTAAATGAGCAGTCAAATCAGACGTGAAACTAACAGGAATTACTACAAAGCTGAATGGGGGCTCCAACAACAACAACGGCAAAAAACGAAAAAAATCACGATACTAATCAAGATTACAGGAAATAAAGAGTACTTAGAATACTTACATTTGAGACTTTCCATTTCATTTTATTATTTTTGAAAGGACAACTTCTTTGTTAGACCTTTCTTTTTGATTTTATCTCATTCAGAAATATAAAGAATGTTGACTTAGTATTATTTCAAAATGAACATTGGTAATTTTGAAGCAATTTGTTTTGATTGTTAAAGTAATATTCCGAATCGACAAATCACTAAATATTTACCAAGTGATTTTATATACATTTGAAGGGATTTTTATTGATTTGCTTAGTTCACTGGTAAAAGACTAAATCATAAAAAATGACTAGAATACAATATATCTATAGCATTTAAGAACTAGATCTTTAAGGAGATGTGGTTGTCTATTGCTAGATTTTCAGACTTTCTTGTCGGTAAATTTGCCAAAGGACAACGGACCTCTCCAGGGGGCTTAGTTATCAAGATCAATAATTTGGGGGTTGACAAGTGACAAAAGTTGACATTTGCTAATGAATGAGTGAAAGCACGCTTGTTTTTAGCACAGACAAATACGAGAGTTTTATCTAATCCGAAAAAAACTCCTTATTCAACACCCTTTTTTGGCACGTCGGGAACCCCGAACGACTATAAATTTACATGTGCCGGATGACCTTTGTCTCGTAATTCTTGAAGAGATATGGAATATCCACAAGCCAGCGGGAACGCCTCAGCTCCTCGCAATCCAGATTTCTCCCTGATGTTATAATTTTCAGTCCAAAGAAACCATCACTCAGTAGATGCAGCATTTTTAGCTGGTTTATCACTCCTTCGACTTGGTGACGCAGGGGCAATACGCGAATTGTTCAGTAAGGCTGATCTTTCCTGGGAAATATATTGCTCTTTCACACCATAACGGTGGACTTGACCACTCTTCAAGTTGAGCCCTCTCCTGTTCCTTTTTCTGCCCATATTTAGCACTTCAACTATATTAGAATTTAACTAAGTAACAACTTAGTGATTCAACAGATATAAATGATTTTAATAAACAAACACTAGTATCCTTTCGAGTTCAATAAATCGAATCCAATTTATGCTCGTGGGTCGTAGTTGAAAATTTAATAGGGCTGTACAAAGTGCACAATATCACAATAACTTGTCTTTTACTTGCCGAAATTTACTTAATACAAAGTAAAAAATAAAAAATGTAAAAGAAAACATATACAATGCCTAACTATGACATGACTCTGACCTAATTGCTTCTACAAGGCACTGAAATATAGTTACCTTTTCTCGGCTAGTCTGTCAATCAAGGCGAGTGACAAGCGCAGAAATTCTCAAAGCGGCTAGATCAGTCAAATGATAATTCCTTTGAACAGATTTTTATTATTTTTCGAGCAGGTAGACTAGAGTATTTTTAGGGACTGACCTTTCCTTTATTTAAATTAGACAATTCTGGTCCGATTAATAGAAAAAACAAAATTCATACTTCCTGATGATGTAAGTCTCATCAAACCTGAATATCTCCATATCAGGCACAAATTGAAAGAAATTAAATGGTTTTTCTAAGATATCCGGTGTCGGCTTTTAGTTTTCTCTCGTTTATTGAAAACTATTATCTAAGTTCTACAAATTATATCAAGGCCGCTAACACAATTCTATATAGTTTGACCTCACACACTAAAAACGTTTATAATGGACGAGATAGGGCAAGTCTTTATCGTACCACATCCCCTTAAAGCCAATTTACTGAAATATGTCCGGCTGTAATCCGAATCCTAGTTAGTGGTAGGGCGGGGGGGGGGGTCAGAATGTTGTTATCTGCACATCTGCTGGAAGGAGCTGTTGGATTTAAACAAAAATTGATACAAAGCAAGAGTTACTGTACTAGGAGTGGCTTTTCAATGTCAAAACACAGCTTGTCCCCTATAGGGACGGAAAGGAGGCTCCAAGTTTTATCACCTGGGCATGTGTATGCCAGAAAGGTTTAAATGAGATTTTAGCCTTAACCTGTTTATAGGACCAAACAGTGATGACTACAGAATAAATGGTTAAAAAAAAAGGATAATTTAAAAAAGGTATAAGTAAGGTCCAGTACTCATTGCTACGGCCTATAAAACTGGCTACTCCTTTCTACAGGATTTTCAACTGCTTTAATTGGTTATTTAACTTTGAAATATTATGATCCGCCAAACCAATTGGGCTTGTAACCTCATCTCACCTGTGGCTACGCACTGTCTGCTATTGCTAACGCACTGATTAGTGTTGACGTGGCAGAGGAAAATGTCGTACTTGCAGGTCATGATGTACATAAGGCCTTCGACTCGTTGATTCACGCTGCTATGCTACTATATTAAACGGGTTTTAGCCCCTCTTATGCTATGGTCTTCCGATTCATGCATTCTCGTCTCAAAGTTCGTCTAGTTTTTGATGCATCCTGTAAGGCTGGTGGCTCTAAGGTCGAACAGATATTTGGCCTTGTCTCTACTCGCGTGCCACCATCCGACATTCTTGTTGACGTTTTGAAAGGCACCATGGCGCTGTTTCTTCTCCTTCGCATTTTAACAGCATACTTCTTGCTGGTCAGTCACCTGCTTCTTCTTCGTCGTTAGATTGATATGCCGGTGACATTCTGAACCCGAGTCCAGCGTATTTGTTTATCTTGACTAGTTCGCTGTCTAAAACTTGGTTTTGACTGAAAATTTGATCTTGACTTAGCGCAAAAAAAATCCGGAGTTATATTTCTATATAACCACCAGAATAGGGTCTTATTTGAGCTAGTTTTGTTGGTATGTTTTGCTTAATCTGCTAAGCAGAATTTTTTTTTTGTTTCACATTTCAACTTCGCTCTTTACTTCTGTTAAAAAGGCTTCGTTTCTTAAAATCAGTTTTTTTTTCTTTTCTTAAATATACATAGGTATTACTTCCTCCGCTCTTAGAAGTTCCCACAATCTATGCGTAACTTAACCACATAGATGAACAGTCCGAGGGGTATATTGTCACGGTATCTTTGAGAAGTTATAGATAAAAAAAATTCGGTCATGTTCATGAAAATGGAAACAAATAACTGACAATTTTTGCATTGAGCATTGTTTCTTCCAAACATACGTTCTAGTTTTCACTTAGTAAGGGACTGGGAGAGGTAGAAAAAAAAAGTAAAAAGACTGTAATAAATCGTTGCCAAAAAGTCGTAAGGAATAAAAAAAAAACCGTTTCTTTCTTCTTTTTTTTTCATATTCATTTTGCTTCTCACTACGTCTAGGAATGTTTGTAGATACTAGAAAGTAGTCTCTGTGAAGGACGCCCTAGAAAGTCCTTCTTTCCAGACGAGAAAGATCAACCGGGCTAGCTGGCCTTTCAAGATTGAACACTAATAAAAACAAAAAAAAAGTCTGGAAATCATCTATTGATAAGGTAAAGCCCAGTATTTGATCACCTCTTTAATGAGCTTCGACAACCGAGTAACTTGTTGTAAACACATACTTCTTATGATGTAAATTGACAGTAGGAACATTAAACTGCTCTTTCTAACAGAAATTCCTATCGAATGGTACTCGATTTCTCGAGAACGGAGCGATAGACTATTCATATGTTGGATAGAAATTGTTTTCTGAAGAATTGTTCCCAAATATATGCACCGTTTGTCGGCAGTCACCCGCAAGATGTAACCCATCATCAAGTTTGTGTTAAAAACAAAGAACCCTCGAAACTATTACTGCCACTCTCCAAAGCTTTTACCGGAATCTTGGCAGACATGACACGTTCGGTTTGTTCTTTTTCATTCATACATTGAAATTCGGGAGGGTTATTTGAACAGTGGAACAGACATAAAGGTGGGTCTCTAACCCCACCATTTTACCGTTTTACATGGGCACGGGGGGAGGGGTCTTTGCCTGGTTTTTTAACTATTGGGTCTTTTAGCAAACTAATTTCAGTTTTTGTTGTAGATAAATATGTTGGTTTCTTCTTGTTATGGACCTGCTTATCTATAAGGAAAAAGTGACCTGACCTATCCAGTGTAGAAGGAAAATGACAAGAGAAACCCTTTTAGGTCTCCATGGAAATCCTGATAGTTGGTAGCCCATAGAGAAAAGCTATCTAGAATTGAAGAAAATGCTACTTCTAATACAGTTACTAACAACTCCCTGGAATACAAAACCACCTGGGGCCACCCCGGCTACTCATGCTCCTCCTTCAGTCCATTCTGTTTAAAGCTTCACTCTTTACTCCCATCCTACGAAGTTCCAGTTTCCTTTAAATCCTATCTATGACTTCTTCTCACCCCATTCGGGGACAACGTGCTTTATGTTTGGCCGTAGATGGATGACCAAAAAGGACAATCTTTGGTAATCTGTCGTCCTTCATATGTAAAACTTGGCCTACCCATCTCAACCTTTTTTTCATTATAGCTCTAGAAAGTAGGGTTGAACCGCGTTGTTTGTACAGCTTATTGTTTGATATACGGCCAGTCAAACATGTATCTAAGACTATTGTTAGACGATTCCCCTGGAAGGCTTTTGAAACGCCCACGTTTGAGAACCATTGTTGATCACTGTCGTTGCCATGGCTTCCAATATTATAGTCTTAGTTGTCAGACTTATCTTCATATTCTTAAAAACTTTTTCCAACTGTGGAAAAGCCCCTTGTGCCTTGGCTATTCTACTTTTTGCCGGAGTTTCCCCTCAAGACACCTTTTTTTTTACCTCACAGAAGTCTATAGAAGCTTATAATATGTTTAAAAAAGTATTGAACGAGAAATGGCATTGCCGACTGCAGATTTAGACTGACTTTCTATCTCTATAATAGGAGATTTGACCATTGATGCTGAATCCCATTATAAGCAACCTTAGAGGAGTCGAAATTGCGAAAATATTAAGGAAATTATTTAGAAAACTTAAAAAAATATAATGATCGAACACAGTTTTGTATGCTGCTAGCTAATTATTCACCTATAATGGATGCTTTGAACAATGCTGGGTAGTTTTTGACACTTTAGTGACACTGGATAAAAAAACACTTTGATTCTGTCCAAACAACGGTAAAGTCTAACTAAGTATGTTGAATGTTAATTTCCATAGGATTTGGGTTTAAAATAATCTGTGGCTTCTACGATTATGATGAAGATATCTGATTTCTAAAAGAATAAAACCTTTCCCCAGAAATTGCTTTATTACTCTGGAAAGGCTTTCAAATCAACCATCTATTTCACACAGTTGAATTTTTCCAGTAGATTGCTGGCTCCAGAAAAGGAGAGTCACTGTGGATTACATCATCCAGGCCATTTACTATTATGATTCTGAAGACACCATAGGGTCCAATAACATAGAACGATTTCCAGGCCTTCAATGATCTATCTTCAGAATATGGAATTGCTCTTGAAAATTTTGATTCCATTCGCCACGGTTCTCAACCATTCGGCTCAGTTTGATTCCAGTGACAGTTCACTTTTTACCACACATCTTCTGTCTTCTGGTATGTGGATCCAGAATGAAACAACTTAAATTCTTTTGTAACAAAAAGAGCTGAGGACTGTATGAGCAAAATTTATTGCGGGGCAAGTTTTTTTTTTCAGGATGGGAGAAAATAAGAAAAACACAAAAGACATTGAGCAAAAAGATAGTAGCATAAATCTTGAATTTTGGGATCATTTTGTAGCAATTATTTTTAATCGATTGGTCTACAAATTTTACATTTTTTCTGTTGTTAATTTGTTCTGTTGCAATCAAAATCATAATCAAACTGACCCCCCTCCTTGTCCATGACGCCTCTTGATCTACGGTCCAGATTAAGACCGCTTGGATCTGATAGTTGGATCTTGGATCGGAAGTAAACGTGACTCGATCAGAAATTGATAATACTATATAGTGCTCATTCTCATATCTACATTCGTCATATAATGTTTTCTTGCAATTCATAGGCAGCACAATACTTTTGACTGGCTTTTTTTTCACCAAGGCATTTCGTATGAAGGAGTTGTCGTTGAAACTTAGAAAGGAGCTCATTCGATTGGAAATTGGAAGTTTGCGATCGAAAATTCGAGTGCCCTTTTCAAGGGTCAAAAGTGATTGGAGGGCAACCAGCCCCCTCCCTTACACCCATTATTTCCTAAGACGCATCGAATCAAAATTTTAAGACATTCATTTTGTTTAGCATAGTTGAAAGCCCCAGTAACTATGTCTTTGGGGATGTCAACTTTCCCCACTGCCTTCAGGGGAAGGGCTGTAAGTTAGGTAATTCGTCCACTGTTTCACATATAGTATATTTTGTTGAGAAAGAAGGGCATGTTTCACCTTTACTTTCCAAAATGACGAAGGGTATTCAAGTGAGCCTTTCAGAGAATGTTGAGGGAAGTGTTGAACTAAATCAAACACGTTATGTGCATACGGGTTGTCAAAAGGACGTAACTCAGGAATGACCGAGTATATTTATTTTGAAACTTTCAGGAAATGACAAGGGAGATGATCAATTGACCAAAAAGACAATATAGTCGAGGACCCAGCCTCTGAAAACTGACACAGGTGTGGTCAGCGAGATGACCGCGAAACAGAGGTTGGACCCAACGTAACTGACCATGCTGATTCCGAAAACGACCGCTATATTGTTGAGAAATGTTAGCGTTTCGTTGTAAGACCAAAGTTTTAGGTTTCTTCAGCTTTTAGCTACAAATAAAATGTGTAAGTGTCAAAGTAAAGCCAGAA